>BCLH01000177.1:10635-26040 GCA_001602315.1 Zoysia pacifica | reverse complement strand
GGCGCGGCGCAGCTGGAGGATGACGACGGGGGCGCCGACAGATGGGGTACGTGCGTAAGTGAGAGAGGGAGAGTGAGGTGGTTGGGCCGGCTGGGCTGCTGGGCCGAGCGGTGGGAGAGTGGGCCAGCGGGGAGGAAAGGGAGAGAGGGAGAGAGAGCCCAGAAGAGGGTTTTCTTTTACTTCCTTTTTTTAATTTCTTTCTTTTCCTTTAATCCTTTTCTTTAATTCTTAGTCTCTTGATCAATTATTTATTCCCTCAATTAATTAAATGATATGCAATGACATAAAATGATATGCAATCCTAGCAATTTATTTGTAAAAGGATTTTCAATCTAGTCTAAATTGTGAAATGCATTTAAATTTTGAATTGTTAATATTTGAAATTGGTTGAAATTTTAGGTGTCACATTATGTGTTGGTGTTTAATAGCAAAAAGGGAAATCTCAATGCTGGCCAGAAAACATATCTTAATTATGACACTAAACTCAAATAAATACAATACATTTTTAGTCTCTGTACCAATGCTGAGGAATATGGACCTGACTGTAACAAAAAAAAGAAGATTGTACATTTAGATTCTATCATATGGTTTCTTTTTACATATTATTCCTATGAGAACTTAGGCCTTCTTTAGAACGCGAGAATTTTTTTTCCGTTTCCTATATTTTTCTGTGAAATTGAACTGATTCCTATAAAATTTCTATGAGATTCCTGCAGAATTCCTGCGTTCCAAAGGAGACCTAGTTTTGCCATTTCTATATCTTATTTATTTTTTAATATTTTACATTACATTTTAAGTTTGTGAGGTCAAAATGAAACACCTCAATATATACACTTAAAATTTCCTTTTTCCAAAGTATGATCATTTTGGATATGATTCTTTCATATATTGTATAAACTCGTGAAATAAATAAATCAAGTTATGTGATATTGATAAGTAAGCCAATCTTTTGTGGATATTTAGGATTTGCATTTTAAATATGTTTTGATCTACGATCAAAATAAGGTAATAATGAGTTTAAATACACGCGGCAACGCCGCGTAACTTTTCTAGTTAGTTTTTAAATGCAGTACTCTTGGGAAGCTAGACACAACATTCATTAATAATAAGAACTATGGTCTCTAATTTTTTATTGTGTCGAATGACTCCGTGGCAGAGAGAAGGCCAAATGAGCATGGACGGCGGTGTTAATGATCCGTTAAACATTATAATCAACTCATTATATGATATGGTTTTCTTTCGAATGAACAAATAATAACTATGGCTTCCTTCCGAAAGATGAACAAAATTATGGCCAAAATTCTTAGAGGCTCCAAAGCCATTTTGTGATGACTGATGAATTAGAAAAATTCTATGATGGCTCGGTGAATATTAAAATCTGTTGTGATCCAATCTCCCGTATTGTGTACCACTACATTACGTCAATGATATATATGACTAGATCCAACATGTGATTGATTGCTTTGATAGTATAAGTTCTCCTATGGAATGAAGGATTTTTTTTTCTTGTTTCCTATATTTTTTTTGTGAAATCGAATTGATTCTGGTGAGATTTTTATACAAATTTCTGTGTAAATCCTAAGTTCGAAGAAGCCTCGATGAAAAGTCTCCTCAAAGGTGACACAATAAATGCAAATAGCCTATTAGAGTTTGTTCGTCAGAGTTAGATAAAAGAAAAAAAATATACCCAGTGTTACCTCTCAGAAAAATATACTATTTTTGCGATTTAAAATATTAACATTGTTCACTTCTAACATCAACTTTAATTATTTATTTTATTCAAAAAAATACGATAAATATAATATATTTGTTATAATTTGTTGTATCATCAGTGATCTTTGAAACATAATTACTAATTTTATACATTTGAACAATATTTTTAAATAAGATGAATGGTAAAAGTTGATGTTAAAGTCAACTGTGTCAATATTTTAAAACCCGGAGGGAGTATTTAGTTTGTTTGACCTCCTAAAATAAAATTTGTATTTGATTTATTCTTTCTGAACAATAAAATTGGTGTGATGCATCCAAACCCATTTTGCTTGTACTCCATTCGTTTTAAAATATAAGAATTTTTAGATTTAGTCAAATTTTTATCACTTTGACCATTTATAATGTTTTATCAAATAAAATATATAATTTTCTAATTCATCGTGAAATATAATTTCATAAAAGTATCTTTTTATATTAGAAATTATGTAATTTTCTAAATATTATTAGTTTAAGTTAAAATAATTTGACTACTTACTTTGTCCTATTTTGGTCTAAGCACAGGAATTAAAAAAAAATAGAAAATGTGTATGTTTTGAAAACGAAGAGTAGAGAGGTACAGTGGAGATGCACTGAGAAAAGAAAAAAAGTGTCTTGGGAAGTAATAATGAATTATAATTTAGAAAAATTGAGAAGTGCCAAATAACTTATAATTTGGATGAAGGGAGTAGCTTATATTTTGAAATAAATGTAGTATTAATTTAAAAGGAATAAGTCATATCGATCTCCTTTAACTATTACGGTCGTTCGATTTTTGTCCCTCATCCAGAATATCGAGTATTTTTTTTACTCCCTCAACTTTTTAATTTGTTCCTTTTTCCTCTTAGGCAGTTTCAAGGGCGGTTTTGAGAGTGGTTTTCAACGAGTCACGTAGAACAAAACCACTATCAAAACCACACAAAGAGGAAAACTAACGGGTTAAAAAGTTGATAGTCAAAATGAATATTCATTGAGGGAGTCAAAACATTTTGATATTCTGAATGAGAAACGAGAACCGAACGATCGTAATAGTTGAGAGAGGTCGATAGGAGTTACTTCCTTCGGTTTTAAAATATTTACACCGTTGACTTAAAACATCAAATTTGACTATTTGTTGTATTAAAAAAATTGTTCAAATATATGAAATTTTATTATTATTAGATTTATCATTAGTGAAATTTAAATTATGACTAATAATTTTACACATTAAAATAATTTTTTTAATAAAATAAATAATTAAAGTTAATGTTATAAATGAATAGTGTTAATAATTTAAAACCAGAGAGTATTTTATTTAAAAATAACAAGGCATTTCTTGTCTTGGGATTGTGAGGCCCGGCCCAACCAATCAACGCCACCACAAATTGCTGGTCAGGGAGAGGTGGAGAGCCAGGCGAAACCCTAAGCCCCGGACTCTGTAGCTGTCGAGACCGGAGATGGCGGTGTCGGCGGTGGAGAAGCTCAAGGGCTTCTGGGACTCGCAGGTCAACGACGAGGAGCAGTGGGCGCTCAACTATGTCCGTACCCCCTCCCCCGTTTTTTGTTTTCATTAATCTGTGTGGAAGTCATGTGGTTGTTGTTAGTTAAAATCAGTTTGCTAGTGTTCATAATCTTGCTCCTTGTGTAGTTTGAGCGCGCGGGGGGGGGGGGGGGGGGGGGGGGGGGGGTGCGGGTGATGATGATCTTCCGTTTCGGTGGTAGACTTGATTGCGTGGCTGCTGATGTACATTTGTACGCGCGGAGGGGATCTCGTTGTGCAGTTAAGCTTTGTGGGCGTGTACCATTTGATTGTAGGCCCTATGTCTATTAGAGTGTATCTCTTGTAGTGGAAAGTTGCGCTGCATTTGTTTTGCCGATGAGGTTTCTTTTTTGTTTCTGCGTGTGCCACCAAAAAGAAATCAGTGGATGGAAAGATGTAACAATTCAGAGAGGCTCATTTTTGTTACTGTATCTGCAATGAGCAACTATTATTAGGATGTAAGTTTTAGTTACTTTCTTACATAGTTGTGAGTCATTGCGTATTATCAATGTGAGTTGATAACACTTGCCTTTTTCCACCTCCCGCAAATGAATGCCCACCAGTTTCAAAATCGCCCTTAGAATTGGAGCAAGGTCTAATCTTTTGGATGATGAAATTAGTTACAGTGTCCTCTTTAAGGCACAAACTTTGCAAAGGCCACTTGAACTTTAGAACATCATTTGTCAATGTTTGGAACAACCAACATTACACTTTATCATCTTTTACTGCTGTGCCAGGGCTCCCCTTCCTCAGTCCCTTCCCTTCCTTGGACCTGGCGCAAAGAGCTACTGAGCTAAGTGCACCGGGCTGCCCTTTATGCTAGATTCTTTGCGTCTGTGTTGTCCCTTTTTTTTTTCTCCTGTTTTGATAAAGTTCAAGGGAATTGTGTAAATTACCAGGTAGGCTCTATTTGTTATTAGGTTTGAGGAATGTTCAGTTTTATCTGTTGTTTCAGGATCCTGGGAAGTTAACATAGGGTGCCATTACAGGATGTTCTATATTTTTCAACACTGGACCTCTTATTCTTTTGTCATAAATAAGGATTAGGATATAAAATAGTTCAGTGAGTTTGCAAGAGAGAACAGACAGCATTAAATGCCGTCTTATGCTTGTTATAAATTGGCCTGTATAAGTTGTGTCATTTAAAACAAAAGGTTAGGACGAATAAGGCCACTTATTGGTTTATTGTGCATTTTTTTAAAAGATACTTCCTCCGGTCACACAATAAAAGTCATTTAGACACTAATTTCAGATACCAAGAAGTGATTAATTAGGAGTTAATTTTACTTCTTTGCCCATATTAAATAGCACACACAGTGTATTGTAGCACACAAGCAGCTCTCCATCAAACCGGTTACCGATGCTTCCTGTCGAACAGCCTTCCCAAGTTCGAATCACAGTTGACGCATGGTTCCATTTTTTTCGTCTGGAGCACCCTCATCGCTTAGGATGCTGCACAAGGAGATTGAAGATGTCATTAATTAGGGGCAGCAACATCCTCAGCTGCTTAAAAAAAACACAAAACGACTGGCTTTTTGATACTTTGTGGAAGACCCCAGACCGACCTGTTTTCTTGTACCGGAGGGAGTACTCCCTCCGTCCCAAAATAAGTGATGTTTTTAACTTTTTGAAATCAACGTTTGACCATTCATCTTATTCAAAAAATTTATAAAAATCAAAAAAATAAATAAGTCAAGCTTAAAGTACTTCTACTAATGAATCATTTCACAATAAAATAAATAAAATTTTCATAATTTTTTTGAATAAGACGAAATGGTCAAAGGTAGATGTTTGAAAATCTAAAAAGACAATTATTTTGGGATGGAGTGAGTATGAATTACATATAAGTTTTGTTTTTTTTTCCCAACTATAGTAGGGAGGGATTGCTGTTAGGCAGGATGCAGGATTGCACCTATATTCTAGAGCAAATTCCTTATTCGCCGTAAAAAATTTATTCATTCCTTTATTCGCCCTGAAAATTTTCATCTTCCCTTGTTCGCCCTCATTTTTAATTTTGCCCTAGAAACTAATGGTAGTTAATTTTGATATTATTAAACATGTATGTGATTACATCGATCATAACAAAAAAAATGATTTCAAAAAAGATGAAAACATATTTTTGAAATAATCTTTTTATTATATTCAGTGTAGTCACATACATATTTAAGAATATTAAATTAGTTCCCTTAGTTTCAGGAGCATTTTGGTCTTTTTCAACTTAGATGGATAAAAAAATTTGTTTGTATATAACAGTTAGGATGAATAAGGGAAGCAAAATTAAAAATGAGTGGCGAATAAGGGAAGATGAAATTTTGAGGGCAAATAAGGAAATGGATAAATTTTCAAGGGCGGATAACGAATTTGATCTACAGTCTAATCTCTGCCTGTACAACCTATGCAGACCTGAGGATCTTTCTAGTCATGTTTTACCCGCATAGCTCTTGGTTGCCTCTTTTGCATCTGTGTTAGCTGTATTTTGAAGCAGTCAACTTTTATCTCATTTGATGAAACTTGTAGCCTCTAAATGATATTTTATATAGCATTCAAAGGGAAAAATGTACCAACTTAGTCAACTTTTATCTCATTTGATGAAACTTGCAGCCTCTAAATGATATTTTATATAGCATTTAAAGGGAAAAATGTACCAATTTCAGTACCTGATTATTCAACCTCTGTATCTGCTCTGCGACAGAATAAATTTTAATGATGTGAGTTATCATTTTGCATAATTGTGTACTTGAGTGCTCAACCCCCCCCCCCCCCCCCCCTCACCAGAGTTTGATCCAAGGTGAACCAGAATCAGGCGTAATTGAATTTTGAATCCAAAGTTTTTCCATTCAACCTATTAGTAGGTATTGGGGTATCAAATATGACGGAAAATTGAATATAGCTGATTATATATGATACTTTTCATCTCTAGACTTTAGTGTTTGTTGAACTCTGCACAGGATGCTCACTACAAAATTTTGTTTTTCTTTCTTTTTACAGAAACTGCTCAAGGCTGCAGGTTTATTTGCTGGATCAATCTTTCTGATGCGCAACTTTGGTGATCTAATGGCTATCTAAACTGGCCTAGAGTTGTTTAGAAGCATAGTGCTTTGGCATTCTCTGTTGACAGCCTTGTCATTGGACCTGTGCCCTGTGGACTTATTTTGCCTGTATTCTATGTTTTCAGAGTACTGTTCTGAGCATTTCTGGCTAAGCTAATTGTTGAGCATTTAGGGTTCTAGTACCACTATATTGCAGCCTGCTTGGAAATAATGCCAGTAACACAAGGCTGATGAATTGGAGGTTTGAGATTAATATACATTTGAGCCATGTTCACCTGGTATGCTTTGCTTTATCTGGAGGAGGCGCGATCACGACTGGGTCAAATGTCTTCCCTAGCTTATGTCCAGAGACTATTATTCTGCTGACAACTGTTTTTTATGTTTTATCTATGAAATTGAACTGATTACTATGAAATTCCCATACCATTTTTGCGAAATTCTCATGGTTGGAGCGGTGCCTGGTCAACGATGCATCAACAATGGTGTTTGTTAGCCCTGATTGACTAAGCTGTCATTAGATCTTAACACACTAAGAGCGGCTCATTCCTAGCTATTTACTCCAACAGAGATTAAGATCATGAGACCTTTCGAGTTATCAAAAAAATTCAAACTTCGAAACCCGCCAGATTTATATCAAGTCATGCCCCTTTGGAACATGGAAAATTTTTCTACATTTCATGTTCGGTGGAAGGTAAGGTGGTGGTCACGCTGAAATATTCACGGTTTTCAATCAACGGAGGGGAGGCCATCCTTTTCTCTTAACGCTATTTGTACTCGTCCTCGAAACTTGCAAGTTGGAGTGCAGATGCCACATTTTCTCAAGAAGACGCAAGTCGAGAAGGCATCCAGATTTTGTTTAGGACTATGCACATGACATTGGGTTATACGATCTTCCAAGGTCAACTTCATTGTTACATGCAACCCGGCTGATGATACACGCTGCTTGTATTCCGAGGCAGGCATCTTCTACATTAGAACTCCAACGACTGTTATCGAGAAAGAAACGCGAGAGAAGCAGAGGGAGCATCATGGGTTCCTCCTGTAAGATCAATTTCCTCGTCTTTTGTACTCCTACATGCTTCTGGTGCCATTTCTGCTTCTCTTGATGAGAGCAGCTATTGACCTTTTCCTTTTGGATGCTAAGAATGACGTATTTTTTTCAATTACATGTCGATTTCTTCCGATGTTCACGGAATTTTTTGCTTGAATTTTCAACGTATGTTTATGAATTACTTGCTGTTCGGAACAGTTTCGCTCTCTGAACAAAACTCGTGTGTGCTCTCCTTGACTTAACATGATGTCGTTCCAATTTCCTTTGCCCCCCAACTAAGACAGTTGATAGGGTTTTGACTGTTCTAGTTTCTACAACCTTTTGGAAACAGAACGAGCTTGTAGTTGAGTAGATGTAATTCATTTTTTTTCATGGAGAGGCAGTTTTAGAGAAGTTAGAGAAATATGCGAATGTAAAATATGTATGTGAGGTCCCCTTTTTCTGGTTACTGTTAACAGGATGGATCATTCTTTTTTCTGCTCAAATTAGCAGTACGAAATATATGCATAATTCATTTATCTTTGATGTTCTATTAGTATCATGATTGTCTTTCTTTGGCAGGGCATATATCTACGATAGTTCTTGTACTACTTTTCGGAGGATCCAAAGCCAATCCAGCTGCACCTCCACGCGCTCAGCTGGATGCAACCAGCAAGAAGTCATTACAGACATTCAGACCTTACAACATTGCGCACAGGGGTTCAAATGGTGAAATACCCGAAGAAACAGCTGCTGCTTACTTGGTAACAGTTTCTTCAGAAGCACAAGAACATTTTCTATGTTCATTAAAAAAAGAAGAAAATCGCCAAAATTGAAATATTTAATAGGCTAAAGAGATCAGTTTTTCTAATATAGATTCACAAACGGTAGCGACTAAATTTTAAGCAAACTCAAGGGCACACATGGATTTTTTCAGAGGGCTATTGAAGAAGGTGCAGACTTCATAGAAACCGATATCCATGCATCAAAGGATGGACATCTGATATGTTTTCATGATATAATATTGGATGCAACAACTGATGTTGCTAACCGCACTGAGTTTGCCAATAGAAAGAGAACCTACGAAGTGATCCAAGGACTGAACGTGACCGGATGGTTCGTTGGTATGTGAATTAGAGTCATTTTTATAGCTCTTATCACTGATTTCTAGTCCCTACAAATTTATTTGGTAACTTGTGGAGTATGTTACAGTGGATTTCACTCTTAAAGAGCTTAAATCTCTGCGGGTGAAGCAACGTTTCAGCTTCAGAGATCAACAGTACAATGGTATATGTTGTCTTCACTTTCCTTCTTCACTCTATTATAGAATCTGCCCTTTATAGTACTACTGTTAGTTGGATCATCTACAACTTTATAGGCGTAGCATAGTACAGATTCTTAGCAATGGTCTCGTACTGCATTACAGGAAAATACCAGATTATTACGTTTGAGGAGTATATCTTGATTGCACTTTATGCCAACAGGGTTGTTGGAATATACCCTGAGATCAAGAATCCTATTTTCGTCAACCAACATGTAAGTAGCTTTGAAATGGAATACTCTGAAAGAGCAATTTGTTACCTTAGGAATAGAGGAACCTTTTTTCTGAGCACAGGAATGGAGCTTGCTTTGTGCTGAAATATTCCTCCTTTTTTTTTTACCGAATTACAGTACGCTGAGCAGTTAAACTACAATGTGACTATGATATACTAATTCAGGTACAATGGTCAAATGGAAAGAAATTTGAAGATAAATTCGTTGAGACGCTACAGAAGTATGGCTACAAAGGTGAATACATGTCTGATGATTGGCTTAGACGGCCAGTGTTCATCCAGTCTTTCGCTCCAACTTCACTCATTTACATCTCAAATACGACGAACTCCCCCAAAGTTCTGCTAATAATCGGTGACCCTGGAATCCGAACTGAAGATACCAACCAGGTATGTCAGCACTTCCGACTTCCTGTTCCTCTTAATTTGAATCGATCAATGTTCAACCTTTTAGTCTCCATTCTGCAGTCATACGGTGAGGTAACTTCAAACGCTTATCTCGCGCTCATAAGCAAGTATGTGACTGGGATTGGACCGGCGAAGGATTCAGTTGTTCCACCGAAAGATAACTTCTTAGGGCCACCGACCGATCTCGTCGTGCGAGCACACGCCCTTGGTCTTCAGGTCACTGATCTTGGACGACATGGTCTCACATTTTTCCTCTCATTGCATCATGTGCTGATAGAGTTGTGTTGGGCAATGATGTATTGCAGGTGCATCCATACACTTTCAGAAACGAGAACTCGTTCTTGCACTTCGACTTCCATCAAGACTCTTACCTTGAATATGAGTATTGGATCCACGAGATCGGAGTAGATGGGCTGTTCACCGACTTTACCGGTAGTTTGCACAGGTACCAAGAATGGACAACACCGTACCCAAAGAAGGAGAAAAATGGACAACACCATACCCAAAGGAGGAGAAAGCAGAGTACCACTTGCAGGAGATGAGGAACTTGCTGAAAGATGATGGATACTGAGCCTAGGCTGCCAAGTCCATGCCTTGACGCTTTTTTCATATTTACTTTCTGATTGTCATCACACAGAGTATTAATCGCTAGTAGTATTTGTTACCAATAAAGCGACAGGAGTGGTAGATGTCAGATAGTCTGTGGGCTTTCAAGGGCCCCTGTTGTGCATGCGTGCGCGTGTATTCAATTCATATATTCAATTTCCAACTTCAATAAAGAATTTCATTAACATAATCTCCTGTCTTTTAATTGATGATTAGATCAACATTTTTAGACCCCCGTGGATTGCACAAAGAATTCATGAATCTAACGTTTTTCCAATGAAAGTGAACTGATTCATGTGAAGTTCATATATTAAAAGGAAACCTTAGTTCGGAAAAGCACCGTGTAAAATAGTCCAAGCCTATACAGAGAACCTTTCTTGTAGCTAGGATTGCACTTGACCGCTTGTACAATGGGCAGCCACCTGAAGCACTGCAGAAGTCTCTTGTTTTCCCCTTGAGGGAGCACTTACAGAGCTGTCGAGGAATCAGGAAGCGTGAGGGGGAAAAAAAATGGAAACTGATGCTCCAGAGGCAAGGCAATAAAGCATTTGTGCAATGTCGATTTTGTACGGCAGTCGCCAATAGGTGTTACGATTTACACAGCGCGACTTTTCCGTGACACAACGTCAACGAGCTTATCGGATGCGTGATGAATACCGAATCACCCTGGTACCTAAAAAAACCCACTTCGACAACATGCGGTGCCTGTGCCCAACGAACATCCAATGGTCCAGCAAGGACAGCATATGTAATGAGGGCACATGATCCAGAATATTGAGATACGAGTAGTTTTAGGTGGACTAGCAAAACCACCACAAGTGCAGCGCATACCAGAGAGAGAAAGAGCGCGCAAGAGAGAGAAGTGCAGCGCAAACCAAATCAAACAAATTTAGCAAGCTTTGAAGTGAGCATACAAATCTTAAGAATGGGCATCACGATATAAGATGGAACAAATTCAGGAAACAACAAAAAATAGCGATCAATGTCATCCTGTCATCTTCACAGTTTAAATTCTAATGCCTCGAAGGAGAACCTTGATCCGTAAAACCAGAAAGCTCTCCAAAGCTTTCTGCACCACAATGAGCCACAAATTGGATAGGAGACCCAGCACATGCGAAGTACAGTGAGCTGTACCACATGAAAAAATAAAAGCAGCAAAGCAAGTTAATACAAGACAAGAAAGATATCATGTGTGATGGTCATCATTTGACAACAAACTTGTCCCACAAAACCTTAGCAGGTGACAAATATCAACTAAAAGCTAATATGACAAGAGAGATGGACTCACCTTAAGCTTGCTGTTGCTTCTTTTCAAGAATTTTCTTCCAGCGCTTTTGATCAAGCATCATTGTCATGTCTTGCCAGCTGAGATGGTAGAATATGGAAGCGATGTGTCAATCAATTTGTATAGCATGAGGAAAGTAACAGTGTTGATAAAGGGAATTTTAAAAATACAAAGATTGAGAGAGATTTTACAGGATATGTTCACAATGGAATTCCTTATTTACCCTAAATGCTGCATTCAGAGGATAACAGTAGAAACGGGGAAACTGTGATTATGAAGAATGGTAAACAACTCATTCCACAAAAAATGAATGATGGACCACAATTTAAAAACAAAACCATGATGCTTTATAATGCAAAAGGGTAACACCCAAATCCCTTACACTAAACTAAGGGCTCAAGCCTGAAATTTGACCATAAGATTCATGATGATGGATCCAAACCCATAATAAATACCATCTGTTCATATACCTGCCATCAACAATATAAGTTTCTGTACAATTATGCAATTATATATAGATAAGCTCATGAGAAATTATTTTATAAGAGAATGAAAAAACATTATCTTCTACTTAAATTTTATATGCTAGCGGTGTTTACTTTTAGATATGACTAAAGAGTATATAGAAAAAGATCCGGAGATCTGGATTATCATATATGGTACAGCTAGATTGAGGTCTATAGTAATAATCTGAGTGGGAAGTATTGCATTACTATTAAAGTGCATGAGCAAAGCAATAAACGAAAAAAAGAACTTAGTTTATTCATTTGTTCCTAAAAATAAAAAAATAAACTTAATTTATTCATTTGTTCCTAAACATCAACACAAATTTGTTAAGAGACAACGTAGGACTCAATCTTGTTCAGAAAAACTACCCCTAGACTAAGACCCTGTTTGTTTCAGCTTCTCATGTAACTTTTCCAGCTGGAAAAGCTGAAAGCTAAAAGCTGAAACAAACGAAGTTCTGAAAAGTTTGCTTTTGAAAAGCTGAAAAGCAAGCTTCTGATGAAATAAACAAAAAGTTGAAAAGCACATTCTGAACTGCTTTTCTGGCTTTTGGTGTGCTGAGAAGCTAAAAATATATTTAAAAAGCCAACATTCAAATTTCATCAATCTGTTTTTTCAACTAGTTACCGACCAGCTTTTCTAAAAACACAAAAGCAAAAGCCCAAACAAATAGGACTTAAGTATCATTTTCATGAGGCAACAACAGTAGCCAACAACAGGGAGAGAGTTAATCACGTCTTATAATGCTTAATCGGTCCTAAACTGCTGGGACTAAGTTTTTGCTACTACCATATAGTTTGAAGCGGTAAGGCATCCAAGTGAAGCTTGAATACACCTTGCTGTTCTAGGCAACAAGGTGTAACTAAGGGTGCGTTTGGGAGTGTGAATCGTTTCAGTTTCGTGCGTGAAACGGTTGAAACCGTTCCAAAGGGCAAAATGCTGAAACAATTCACTATCGAATCCAGGTGAATTGATTCTTGTTTTTGTACTAGGCGCGTGAATCGCTAGAAGGTGTTTCACTTCTGAAACGGCTGCGAATGACCATTTTCCCATTCGTGTATTCCCTCCGTTCGTTGCTATTTTTGAACGGTTAATTTTTAAATATTTAGAAAAGTTCTCTCAAATTACCAAAGTTTCCTAAAGTTGTTCCGTTAGGATCGTCTCGTCAAGCTCTTCGTGTAATTGCTCTCCAAGTTATTCCTAAAGTTTTCTAAAGCTGTTCCGTTAGTTCCTAAAGTTTTCTAAAATTGTTTCGATATTTTTAATATTAGCACATGAAGGGTATATTGGTCATTTCAATTTTCCTCCTTGCTTTACTGAATCTGAATCACTAAAATTTGCCAAACGGTTTCTAAAGTGATTCTGTTTTTGACTAGAAATGTTTTTGAATTGAAACTGAAACGTTTCTGATTCTCCAGAGAATCGAAACCGTATCAAACGCACCCTAAGCCTGTGGCAATGAAGTTTTTTTTTGGCATTTTAGCACGCTACCAAGTGTGTTTCGTCAAAATGGCACTTTCAACATGGGGTTCGCTAAAATAGCACTTTCAATATTGATGCACCTCTATTATAGGACTCAGATATTTTTTGAATAATTTTATTTTTCTTTTGCCCACCAATAGCTTGTGCGTTGGCAGCGGCGGTGGCACCTGAGAGGGGCGGTTGCACTGGAGCCAGCAGCGAGAAGTGTTATGGTGGTGGCACCCAAGCAGTGGGGGCAGCAGTGGTACCCAAGCGGCGGCGGCACCCAAGCAACAGCGAGCTCTCGACGGGGGAAAAAATAAAATGATTTCAAAACAGAGCAGAATGCTATGATAAATGTGTCAATATTGAAAGTGCTATTTTAGCAGAGCCCGTGTTAAAAGTGCCATTTTAGAGAAGCCCAGCCATGAGAGTGCTAAAATAGCAATAAACTCTGTGGCAACCATGGAGTGCCGAAACAACTAGGCAACACCAAACATGGGTAGAAAGTATGCAGCAGAATTGTATAATGTATCCCTCAACAGATCAGAGAAATAGAAGCATTTCAAGGTTGACAGTCCTATATATATCCTAAGCCATTATCATTTCTCTTGGGAGCACTGTGTTTTGTCTACCCATATCATGTTTTTTGCCTTACTTTTACATAGATATTTAGATTCTCCTGTAGCCTTCCCATTCCAAAGTAATGCTTTGTTGGGCAGCACCAAAAGAACCACACATCACATCCATCAGAAATAAATGTCAACTCTCAACCTCTACATGATTGATTAAACCTGGAATCTCAAGGTGTGATTCTTATGCCATTACAAAAACAAGAACAAACTTGGGTCACCCTGGAATGTTTATTTGATATTCACCCAACACTCCAAATGTAAGATCATGCATATATTATAAATCATTCAGACGCAAAGTCTGGAGAATGCAGCAACCAGAGGGCGGCCTCAACCAGCAAGATGATATGTAATGACAACACATTTGCAGTCACAAAGTAGGAGTTGCAGAAAATTTTAGCCTATTCGGTTGGTTATATAGTCACTTTTTGAGAGCTGACTTCGCTGCTAATTCAAGAGCAGTCACATATTCAGTCACACATCGCAATAATCATGCAGGGCGAGGCCCAAACATCCTTGTCGTTTCAAGGATTATAGTCCTTTCTAGTAACAAATCGATCAACGGAACAAAGGTCTCGGCCGCAATTAAGTACACGAGGATTAAGACAAATCTAAGGGATAACTGGAGGATCGATCGCGGAGCACCTGTGAGGGAGGGACTTGAGGTGGGAGGCGAGCGCTGAGGCGTGGTGGTGGACGCAAGCGGCCGCGCCGAGGGCGAAGGCGCCGGTCCAGGTGGAGACGAGGCGCTGCGGGTCGGAGTGCGGCACCCCGGAGTCTCCCCTGTACGCCCGCGCCCAGTAGTCGTCGAACTCTCCCATGCTTCTCCTTCCGGAACCTCTGCGGCGCCTTCCTCCTTGCGTCGGCGGCGAGGCTTCCGGATGGAACGGTGGATGGGACGGGGCTACGGGATAAGGTTAGGGAACGTTGTTTGTTTGAGATTTGTGCGAGAAGTCTGATTATTAGGCCCAGTTTGTACTTTAAAAATAATAATTTAGAAAGATAAATAAATAGGACAGTTTATTTACTAAATTATTTTAAACTCAAGCTTAAATTATTATAATTTAATAAGCTGGTAATTAGGTGCTTATTTCATATTATAGTCTTAAAAAACTCAATATCTCTGTCAAATTAAAAATAAGTTGAACTGCTAAACAAATAAGTACATATATATAAAAAATTGAGAATCTACATCATATAATCTAATGGGAAACAAACAGTGCCTTAGTCTTATTTGGTGGCAGTTGAAAAGTTAGCTGATAAAATTTAAGGGTAGTTATTACTTTTTTAATATATTTTTAATTTTTTTTGCACACCATTAAAAATAGATTTTAGTGAGTTTTCAGTTTTTATTTTCATTTCTATGAAGCTAGCTTTGTAATATTCTAAAAATGAGCTTTTTTTTAGATCTTTGTTTGTTTCCGCATCTCAATTTTCAAAAGGAAAAATCAGTTAAAAAGCTTAAAACAAAGAGTCCCTCACTTAGGTGCCGTTTGGCAAATTCGAAGATGAGGTTAGGTTAAAAGATTAAAAAATACTCTCTTCATCTCAAATTATTTGTCATACTAGAGTCTCTAAGTTTTTTTAATTTACTCGTCATTCTTACTT
>BCLH01000176.1:183595-254631 GCA_001602315.1 Zoysia pacifica | reverse complement strand
TGGTTATATATTCTTGTCACAATTGATCACACCCCTTTTAAATAGCATGTAAGAGATAATTAAATTT
Source organism: Zoysia pacifica (assembly GCA_001602315.1). Lineage (NCBI taxonomy): Eukaryota > Viridiplantae > Streptophyta > Magnoliopsida > Poales > Poaceae > Zoysia > Zoysia pacifica. The sequence goes on along the minus strand of BCLH01000176.1, from coordinate 254,564 downwards.
TTATGTATATAGAAATCACACTAGAAACTATGCATTTGAGTAGGAGTGTCTAAAAAAATAATTTATTGTTCTCTCTCTTCTTTAGAAACTACCTCTATAAGAAACTACCATTGAGAGTGCCCTTACTTTATTCTGGATACTGAGATTAAGAATAGTAAAAAAAGTGGGATATACTGAAAACAAAGAGAAAAGAGATAGAGATGTATTAAAAATAGAGAAAAATATATTAAAAAGCAAGGATTATTGAGTTGCGTGCACAACCAGTTGATCCCAAAAGTTTAAGCTGATGAGAAAGGTGGATAATTTATTTATACTCTAACACTCTCTCTCAACTTTCGTAGGCGCAAACGTAGAATAGAAGTAGGCTACAATTTATTTTTAATAAATCATGTCTGTCAGAATTCGAATTTGAAACCTCTGTCTCTGATACCATATTAAGTTGCATGCATAATCAGTTGACTCCAAAAAATTAAACTGATGGGAAAGGATGAAAACAGTGCATAATTTTGGTTTACTAGCAGAATTTGTGTTGAATTTTTGTATTCTTCTGATGCTGACAATTGAAATGCCCTTAGCAGAATTATTGTCCCAAATTTGTGCTGATTTTCTTCTCTCTTTTATATGGATCTGTGTGTTTTCTATGAGTTTGAGGCCCTGTTTGAGGAGTTTTTTGGGACATCTAGGTTTCCAAAGTGCCAAAAAGGGGTGGAAGCTCCCCTAAACGGAGTCGATTCTCCAAAAGATGAAAAGCGATGGATGGCTCTTTTATATTAAGGTCCTATTTGGTAGAAATTTTTCTATTTTTTGGGAGTAGTCAGAGGTAAAGTTAAGAGCCACGAAAGAGTGTCTTTTCTGTGGCTCTTTCGTTCATGTGGTATTTTTTTTATATTATCTAATCCTATAAATAAGAGATTATATAGAAAAAGCTGACTTAAGCCAGAATCGGAACTATTTTTTAAAGAGCCAGAACCCTACCAAACAAGCCCTAAAAGGGGAGAAGGGAGTATGCTTCTCTGCTTTTTACTCCATGTTGCTCTTGTAACGACCGGAATTTTCTTTACCTTTCGATAAGTCCCGATCTTCTGTGACTATGCTAATCCCAGGAGTTTGGCAAGCACGGCATCACAAGCGATCAATCAAGAAACCATAATAGAAATATTAAACAAGAAACAATAATAGAAAATAGTAGATCAAAGTGAAATTATTACAATAAAATCCTCTAAAGGGTCCATCGACACGCAGGCCGAAAATATCTCAGAACAGATATATCATTATCGAGAATCCATCAAGAGCGACAGCGGAAGCATCAATGTGGCAGCAGTAGCAAACCTCCTCCACACAGGCTAGCTTGAGCGCAGGAGCGGACGTCACGGACCGTCAGAGATGTAGTCGAAGTCGAAGCTGAGAGTATCCTCTAAAAACAACAAATTAGAAAGCCGTGAGTATGAATACTCAGTAAACTGCGTACTACCTAACAACAATGTATGCATGCAAATGGTTTTAAGGGTAAAGGCGTGGCTCAAGTGCTAAATGCAAGTTTAAAACATTTTATTTTACTTAAAAGATGCAAGAAAGCTTTATTTTAAAACTATCAAATTTTATTATCTTGCCCCGCAGAGATCTCCGTTATCTCGGACGGAGGTTCATTTTAATATCGATGTAATCTCCACACTCAGCCACAGCTCAAAGGCCGGAGTCTAAAAATATTTTGAAAAAAGGAGTGGAGAAAGAAAAGCAAAACTACTCAACGAGGAGCACAACTCAGGGGGTGTCCTTCCAAAAGGATGTGGCAATGCGCATCGACTAAAACTCTGCAGAGGTTATGCACCTGGACCCACGAGAACCGTAATCGAAAACTACCGTCGTAGCCCCGACGAACACACAAGACCCGTCCACAAGTTTTAACTGGCGTCATCTGTCCTCCAGGATAGGGATCCTAAAAGCCTACGCAATCAGGTCCTAGAGCTGTGAAGAGCTTGCCACTGATCAGGTGGGGTATCTCGATCTCATGTGCGAAGTCAGAGCTCTACATCACACTAACACAACACCGCCAACCCACAGGTAAACAACCAGTCTCAGCAAGCTTCAAGAACAAATCAACTAACTATACAAGGTAACGTGGTGTGCATATTTGTCAACTGAGCGTACAAAGCTCGAAGGACTCGGTCCTTAATTGTCGGGGCTGGCACATCTCTAACCTTAACGTCAACAACAAGTCTCACGAAAAGATCCCAGCCTAGATCTTCCCGTTGTACCCGCAACAGATACGCCCACAGAGACTTCTCAAAAATCCCCCAGCTACTCATACTCAAACCTGCCTCCGCTAAATAGTTATGTATAGTTATTTGCAAAACTCACACATTTAAAGCACAGTTCAAAAGCATTTAATACAAATTCCATTTTATAGTGATAGGTGTGAGATGAAAATAAATGTAACTAAGCATGGCTAAGCATAAAAGTAAAATAAATATTCTAAAGCAATCCTAGGGTTGATATTTGTGGAACAGTAAATAGACACAGCTTAGGAATGTTGCTAGCATATTTTAAAATAGTTGGCATGCAAATTAGGGTTGCAAATAAAACATGCAGTTTAAAATACTGAGTACAAAGTGATCAAGGAACACGGCTTGTCTGACAAATCAGGATTGTAATCGGGATCCGGATCGATGAACTGATCGAGCTCGCAGAACTCCTTCTCTGAAACACCGGCTAAACACAAAACAGATAAAGGATTAGACACTAATTACGTGACAAATAAAATCTAGAAATTAAATCTAAATTGAAACTACTCGACTAAACATGCGCAAAACGTTTCCGGAACAACCCTACATGACAATTGCAACGAGACAAATTAACAGAACAATTTTGAGAATAATCGAAGATTAAACGGAGTTCTCTAGAAATTGTAGACAATTGGAACCACAAGGAATTAGATTAATTATAGAATAATTAATCGCATATTAAATTAGCAATTAATCTAACAATTAATGGAAAAAGAAAAAGAATTTAAGAGAGGAGAAACTATTCTCACCAGCACTGGAAATCAGAGACGGGAAATCAGAGAACCGGCGCGGCAACTCGGTGTGGTGACGACGCGTGGATCGATGACGCGCGACGGGACTTGGAGGTTGGACAAAGCAGTGGAGGCAGCGCTCGGTCCAGCGGTCAGCAGAGGCGACGCGGGAAGGGCTCTGGACGGCGCGAGGCTGCAGGCTGAGGCAGCACAGGAACCGGTGTGGACGGTGATGCGTGGGCAAGCGCGTGACGTTGACGGCGCAGGAAGAAATCGAAGCAGCGCAGGGACGCAACTGGGGCGGCTCGGGAACCGATGCGGAGGAACGGAAGCAGGGCGATGCAGTGGGCGCTTGGACCGGCTCGGGCGTCGCGTGGCAACTCGGTTCGGAACCGATGCAGCGCGGGGTCGGCGGAGTGCGGAGACGGCGCGGAGACCGGTGGATTGAGGCAGGCTGCAACGCGGAGACCGCGACGGGCGGCGGCGGGATCGTGGATGGCAGGCACGTGACCGAGGGGTGGTTGCCAGAAATCTCGGCTTGCGGTGGAAGAAAAGAAAAAGGGAAAAATGAGATGAAGATTAGGGATAAGGTTTGAGGATATTTATAGGAGGGTAAAAATGGGTAGGGTTAGGAATTAATTGATAACTGCGAAATAATGAAGAAGGCTGAAAAATTAATTAATTAGAGAAAAAAATATTTAGAGATCTGAAAATTAATTAGAGAATTCCGAAAAATAATTTTTACCCTAACGTAAGAATACGTGGACTAAATTATTTCAGCACCGAAACAATTTAGATGAAATAAATTTCAAATTGAACGGAAAGAAATTCGGAACAACTGATTTTTTTTAACGAAACAAAAATTTGAGACAGACAATTAATTAGAACAAAATTTAGAAAAAACGCTAATTTATTTAATTCGAAATTTTGGGATGTTACAGCTCTCACCCCCGTGCGCGCCTCATGCTGCGAGCTTGATATGCATCTGAGCATGAAGGCTCGAGCTCATTTGTGCACCTACCACGGTGGTGCCTGAACTTAGTGTGACTACCAAACTTCAAGGCGGGGATCGATCTTGCTTGCCCGGGCACCCACGGTGGCGGTACCTCAGCTCAGTACGCACCTGGCCATGATGACGGGGCCAATATGGCAGGAGGGATAGCTCAGGCTGCAGTGGCGGGATCGAAGATGGTGGCGACGGTCGATTGACGCCTAGCTCCAAAACCGATCTCCAGAGGCCATTCGGAAAGATGAAAGGCGCATCATATATAGTAGAGATAATTACTTGTGTGACCTATTTTAAAGTCTAATAGCCAATTTTTCTCGTTTTTCAGTTTTGCTTATTTGACTTTGCTTTTCGACTACGAATAGCCAATTTGATCTAAAAATTTGCTTATTTGACTTTTTTTTTAGCAAATAGAGGTCAAATTGACTATTTAGAGTACAAAAGCAAAGTCAAATAAACAATTTGAAAAAACAGGGTTAAATTGGCTATTAGTCTTCAAAAGAGGGCCAAAAAAGCAAATGCCCCCTATATAGTACTACTCTCTTCGGTTTTAAAAATATTAATACCATTAGCTTACTTTATTTTTTACCATTCAAAATATTTGAAAAAATCTAATATATATTATATATTTATTTTGTTCTAATGTGTTCTATCAAATGTTATTTTAAAATACGACTAATAATTTTACACATGTAAATATTTTTTAAATAATATGAATGGTGTCAATATTTTAAAACTGAAAGAGGTATTTAAAGTACTTATTAATTGGTATTTATGAGGTAGATTTTAAAATAGACCCAAATAAATATAGACCGTTCATTTACATTGATCTCTCGACACTTAAATTATTCTTTTACCTCCTAAAAGGTAAAAGTTTTTTAATAATTCACTCCAAGAAATCTAAGCTTATATGACGAATATATCATGACAAAAGATGGAAACGTCATTAATCATTTTATTTTATGATGTTTCTTAGGTCAAGTTCAATTTATGACAAATGTAACTTGTGTGACATAAAAGATAGTCATGAATCATCATAAAAAATGTTGTAGCTAATTTGTGACGAATTTGTTATTGTCACAATGACTTGCTATAAAGCATTCACCACACCACAGTGCAGTTTTACCAACCCTTATTAGCCAGTGATGGTAAGTCCGTAAAACTGAGCAACAACTGTTGGTCGCTAATTATTCTTTTAGCGACAAATGATCGGTCAAAAAAAGCATCCAGACGGGAACTTAAATTTTTTTTAGTTTGATTAAAGTCAAATTCTTTAACCTTTAACTAATAATATCTAAAAAATTAAATAACCTGCAAATACTAATATTTTAGAAATGGGGTATGGAATAGTACATATACAGCTGGGAAAAACTTTGGCAAAAATTTCACAAAAAATTTGGCCGCAAATGCCATCACATATAAATCCCATTCTTCACTATTCTTCTTACTATTTTTTTATGAAATAAATATATTTTGTTGTTAATTATTTAATTAGTAGAAATACTTAAAACATAACTTATTTATTTTTATATTGCAAAATAAAATAAAATTTAAAATATGATGTCTAAATTTTTTAAAAAAGACAGTTGGAATGGTACAGTGGAAATAATAATCAATTATTCTCGGTTAAAAATGTCAACCAAAAAATTCACAGGCCGCCAGCCCGCGCGCGCGGTCGCGGGCCAAATTTTTGATCGCACGCCACTTTTGCCTCCGCCATCCCTGGCATTTCATTCATTCCCCTTCTTCCTGGCCCTCACCACGCCGCCGCCCAAATTCCCGGACGCGCCGCCGCCCCAGCTCCCCCGACCGTGCCGCCGCCCCAGCTTGATCCCCGGACCGCGTTGCCACCCCCACTCGAGCCCTAGCTCCCCCGACCACGTTGCCGCCCCCACTCGAGCCCCCGCTCCCCCGACAAAGCAGCCTCCCAAGCTCCCCTGGACTGCACCACCGCCCCAGCTCCCCGGGCCACACCTCTGCCCCCGCTCCTCCGACCGCATCACCGCCTACCATCTGAGCCCCGGCTCCCTCGATCAAACCGCCGCCCAAGCAGATCTAGGTGCATCATCGTGGGTCAAGCCGGCACCTGCAGAGCTCCCTGTAGAGCAGGGAAGCAGCACCAAGTCGAGGTTTAGCTAGTCTGCGGCCAGTAGCTACATCTACTGTTCTATTCTCCGCGTTTGTTGGTGAGCTGCATTTTCTCCCAGGCTAATCAAGTTATCGTATTCTCTGTTGTTTCCATCAGCCTGAGCATAGTTACACAAGTTCTAAGTTTTTTTTTTTTTGTGTGTGCTAGCATAGTCCCCGGAGGCCTCAGGAAAGGCGCGGCTGCTTCGGCCTCAAGAAAGGAAAGACTGCGTTCTCTCTCTGTTTTTAATTTATGTATTTGATTCATCTCAGGAGCAGCTGCAGTCACGTGGATGCTGCTCCTGTGACAGGGAGCCGAGGAGAGCACAATCTACTCAGTCAAGCCAGATGGGGAAAAAAAATAAAAGGTTTGTGATTTGGCGTTTCCTAATTGTGAATAGGATTATAGGAGTATTTCTAAGTGAATTACTATATGTTAGATTGTTAGTATCTGTAATTTCAATCCATTGTCAATACTAGTAGCTAGTAATAATGACTCATTTATATTCACAGCTTGAAGAAAGACATAATTTGTTTTCAGAAGTCTCCAAAGACCTGATGTCTTACCTTTTTTTTTGGTGTATATATGTTTTAGTTTTCAATTATTGTAAGAAAAACTGACAAGTGAAATTTAATTTGTGATGCAGACTAAAGAAGTAATGGAGTTATCCCAACAAATTAGGTAGAAGATGGAGATAGATGCTTTTGGTGAGTTTGATAATGCCTTGTTATTTCTTTTTACTATTGTAATGGTTGAAACTTACATCTACAGTCAGCAATATTTATTTACATTCTCCCCATATGGTCATTGTTGTGGTTAAAACCGGGAGAAAGTTATGTTTCAACGGAAGACAGGTTCTGGCTGCTCTATTGCACATTGCCATGCTGTGGTAAGTCTAAACTGAAGTGTGCGAAGTGGCTAAATTTATTCTTTTGCTTGTTTCCATAGAAGCAAGATAAATATAAAGATGTGGAGCCATCTTCGATTGATCTATTCAAAGAGTGCCATTGTAGCAGCAAGATTGGATTTAGTGAACCAGTCCAGAAAGCAATTGTAAGTATATGCCCTTAATGATTTTACAATTGCACATGATGTCGTTTGCACATTATAGTAATCAGTGGGACACCTGAATTTCATGTTGTTGCTTATTTGTAGAATGAAATGGAAGCCATTATGGCTGAACCTATAGAAAAAGGCCAAGAACCAAAGACAGAAACTGTAGTTATTTCTCAAGTCTTACCAAGGTCGAAGTTTTTTAAAGCCGCCGGCATTGTGAGTGCAGCCCCAAAGATCAGTGCCAGATCTGCCATTGCGACACGTGTGCAATAGCTAGAGTAAATTGTTAAGTTTGGCAGCTCCTGGGAAGGAACTTTGACTTTTATTTTAAATGGGATTTGAACATCTGTTCTGGAAATATATAGTGTTGTATGTCATGAGATATTATTATGATGCTGTATGTGATGGAACATTATTGTAGTGCTATATGTAATGAAGCATTGTTTAGGATTAATTATATGGTGATGTATTGGTGAGACATTATTATGTTTTGGATGATTTTGATCCGTTGTATGCTATTGATTGTCATGTGAGATACATATAAATTTTATGATAATTTCAATCCTACAAGGTATTTCCTATGCAACGTGTTGTGACGTTTTCTTAGTAAATTAGTGACAAAAACAAACGTCACAATTTTGTGACAAATGGCAGGGCTGTCATAGATTTAGTGACGAATTTTTTTGTTTCATCATAGAACATGGATAGAGACGCATGATAGGTGACGAATTGATTTTCGTCATTGTCGCGTCATAGAATCTAGGTAATGATGATTTGTTTAGGTTCTGTGACAATACGAAATTGTCACAGAAAGCTATATTTCTTGTAGTGATTGTTAATTACTGAATAATTGAATTTGGAAAGTTATTAGTAAATTTTGGCAGGTGACGGTAATTAGGGGTATATTTCCTTATATAAATCACAGTTGAGATGGAATTCGTGTCTTACCTTCTAGAAAGTGAAACATTGTCACTTAGTCTATTTTAAAAAGACTCATCTAAACATGTCCATGATTATTGTCACCTTCCAAAATTCACTAATTACTTTCCAATTTGAATGATGTGGTAATTAATAATTATTGAATAACTTTTACATCATAGGAGATAAAAGAACAATTTTAGCCTCGAGATCAGTGTAAATAAATGGTCCACATTAATTTGGGTCTATTGTAAAAATCTGTTGTATACTGTTGCTTTGCACATCTTTTATTCGATCGTAAGAAATGCCTATGCAAGCGTTTAGGTAACGCAGGATCCAGTGCTGGATAATTATGTAACTGCAACAGTAAAATGGGATTGAAAAATCAAGCAGATCCTAGGTGGCACCACAGGAAATGTGAGTGTAGTCATCCTCAATGTAACTAGATGATTCTCCGGTGCGTTGCTCCGACCATTTATGAATGGTTAGAAAATGGTATGAAATATAGTTCAATGTCTACCAACAGCTAGATGAATTTTCGTGAATTTCGAACATTTAGTGAAAGCATAAAGCCTAAAAAATGAAACTATAGAAAAGCTAAAATTGGATGCAAAGTACTCCATTCTAAAATGTTGTATCCATGGCAATAATTAATCTCTTCTGTCGACCAAGGAACCTGCATTGAGTAATAGAAATCAATTTGATTAACATACCCTGTGCAGTGGAATTGTAAAATGATATAAAAGAAATGATTACAAATAAAAATTAATGTGTTGCATATTTGAAAAGTTATATATGATGTATTGTATAAAATATTGCTAGGTAGTTATACAATGGACAATATATGTGATTCCTAATTTGGAGGTACAAATAAAAAAGAAGTACCCCAATAGCAGATACACTTTGTTGACACCCAAAAATCAGAGGCACCAGAGTGTCTGACACATTGCCGGAGTGTCTGATAAGCCTTCTCGGGTTCGGGGCTTTTGGCCCGTCGAAGTATCTGGCATAGTGTCGAATTATTTGGTCAGCTCTCTCGGGTTCGGGCACTTGGTCCACCGGAGTGTCCCGCCCCACATCGAACTGTCCAGTACCAGAGTATCCGGCACCATGCTGGACCGGATACCCTCTCGGGTTTGGGTTTTCAACCCACCAGATCGTTCGGCAAGCTGTCTCGAGTTGGGGCATGAAACCCATCGGAGTGTCCAAAACTATACCAGACTGTCCGGTAAGCCCTCTCGGGTTCTCAGATTTACCCGACAGACACTTCGACATTCTACCACGGTCACCGGAGTGTCTGGCACTTTACCAGAAACTCAGATAGTATCAATTTAGAAAAGTTTTCAGCAGATCAATTTTAATTTATTTTCTAACTTGAGGGATCTGTTGCCCTACGGGATAAGTGTTAGCTTCATGACCATTGAAGCCCCTCCAAGGTATGATGATTTTAGTGACTGCATGAGAACCATGAACTAACTCGTTACATGCAGGTTTATCAACACTATTCTACACTTCTACAAGTTGGTTGCTGCATGTTTGTTCGTGTCCCCGAAGTGTTTCTAAGAAGGTTGCTGGTCTAAGGCTAAGGATGTTTTAGTGCTATGAGTGGCTTAGTTTTTAGGCCTTGTGTCTTTAGAAAATACCGGTACTATTAAGACGGGTCGGGTCACTTGTCTCTGTTTTACAAGAATTAGAGAGTGTGGATACTCTAGGTTCTCTGAGGTCTTGAGTGATCATCGGATGCTTGTAGTTGTTGGGGTTTGCAGCCGAAGGCTTGAATATCTTGAAGCAGTCAAGGTTCAGCAGCTGGAGAGGTCACCGGACAGTCCGTCGATGTCACCGGACAGTCCGAGGAGGGTTGCAGCTAGGAGTGCAGTGTAGATGTTTTCTAGAGGCAGTGATGCAGAATTCACCGGACAGTTCGACGAGTCACCGAACAGTTTGGTGAGTGCAGGAGCTCGAAGTACAGAGAGAGGTGCTCTCTGGAGGCATCAGGAAGAAGTCACCGTGCAGTCCGTCGGTCAATGACTGGACAGTCCGGTGAGCCTCGAAGAAGGTGTCCAGAAGAGGTGTCTCTGTAATTTCAAAAGACAAGTTCACTGGACAGTCCGGTGATGATATGCACCAGACAGTCTTGTGTCACATGGAGTGGATTCTAGAGAGGATGTTTTCTGCTAGGAGGAGACCAGGAGTCACTGGATAGTCTGTGAACCCAGTCACTGAAAAGTCCGATGTCTGAAAAAAGTAGACAACTTTTTGGCAACGGCTATTAATGGTTGTTTCAAGGCTTGGGGTCTATTTAAATCGTTGGGGAGCTGTTGTGGTGCTTGCTCGTGATCAGAACAGTTGGAAATCATTTGTTCTGAGCCAATGTTTATCCAGGGAGCGCAAGAGAGCATTTAGTGAGATCTTGAGTGCTTGTGAAGAGTAGCAAAGAGCATCCACACATTCTTAGAGATTGTGAGGCTTAGAGTAGTGTCTTCAGCTTGTTACTCTTGGTCTATCGCAGCCTAGATAGGTTAGGCATCGTTGTCGAAGCTTTCGAGGAGATTGTAAAAGTCGACATCAAGTTTGTACGCTATTTTGGGTCCCCCGCTCAAAAGAGACACCAAGAGGGAGCACCTGAGCCTTAGAGACTTGCTCTAGCGCTTGGGTATTGTGTGCGACAGTTGAGCCGCCGGTGTCTTCACTCCGAGAGTGAAGCGTACCCTTGTGAGCATCGTTCCAGGAATGATGGCAGGAACCAAGACTCTAACGGGAGTGGTTCAACGAGGATTTGGGGAAGGCGCCATCCTTCTGAGACCTCAGGAAAAATCGTTGAGCATCTCTATCACCTCTCTCTTTACTTATTATATTTACATTCTTGCAAGTAGTGTGATAAGTTGTTTAGTTGCTTCTCTTGGTGGCTCTTGTGTGGATTGCATACTAGTTTGATAGGTTGTCTTCTAGCTTGTTTTACTCTTCTCTAGACCTTTTTTGCTAGGAGTTGTATGCTAGTTTTGCTAGAAACTAGAAAGAGAAAGAATTAGGTCTAGTAGTGTACGTGCCCGATTCAACCCCTCTTCTCGGTAACTTGATCTTTACATGTGGTATCAGAGCCAAGTGCTCAAATTAGGGCTTGACCGCCTCTGAGAAATGATCGGAAGTGATGGAGACAAGTTCTTCATCGGGGTCCGATAGTGGCTCATGGAAGGATCGCTTGCTAAGCTACCTATATGCCACAAAATCAGAGAATTCGAGTGCTAACATGGACAACTCTTCAAACTCTTCATCTAGCAACTCTTTAAATGCTATTATGAATAATAATCTTATTTATCTTGAGCTCATAGATGCCTGCACTCACTTTGAAACTCTTGGTGAATCTATAGGTGCTACCATGCTAAGATTGCGTGATCTTGTTGATAAGATCAACTCCTTTAAAGGAGCACTTAAGATCTCTCATGATGAATCCATCAATAAGTTCTTCGCATGCAAGATTTCTATCTCTTGTGTCTCTCATGAAGCTTTATCTAAGAAGGAGAGTCTAAATGCTTTCACCTCAAGAAAGATCATTGGAGTGCATGCTCATCACACCCTTGAGCCCACAGTTTGCATAGACTCTACCTCTACTAGCTCTCATTCACTTCTTATTTATAATGCTATTGCTAGTAGCTTGCTAGAAGATTCTTATGAAGTTCTATGTGATGAGTATGATAACATTATTGTCTTACCAAGTGAAACTTCAAAAGATTTGCGCATTCGCATTGATAAGCTTGTAGGTTGGATCAACTCTTATGAGAAGCGACATATCACTATTGATGAAGCAAGCAAGAAGAAAATTGACACATGGAAGTATCATCTCAAGTGCTTCGAGGAACAAAATTCATCTCAAGAAGTTGCTCTTATTGTTGAGGTCAGTCTTAATGAATCTAGCAATGCTTTAGATACTAACACCTCATGTCCCATGGCTTCTAGCAAGGTGAATTACAAGAATGGTGGCAAGCATTGGGTTCTTGACAGTGGTTGTACTCAACACATGACCAGCAATCACAAGATGTTCTTCACCAAGATGATGATAAAGACAAAGTGACTTTTGGAGACAATTCCAAAGGAAGAGTCAAGGGATTGGGCAAGGTCGCCATATCTAATGATTTGATAATCTCTAATGTCATGCTCTCGGTTGCTCAATTTTGTGATCTTGGTTTCACTTGTTTCTTCAATGATAAAGGAGCTGAATTGATCAACAAATCATTGGGCCTCACTTTCAATAGCTTTCGGCACAACAATCTCTATATTGTGGATTTTTCTTCAAGTGAAGTTGCTCCTCAAACTTGTCTCATTGCTAAGTCTTCCAAAAAATGGTTGTGGCATAGGAGGCTTGCTCATATTGGAATGGGTCAATTGAAGAATGCCATCAAGAAGGGCTTAATTCTTGAAATTCAAGATGTCGCTTTTGAGAAGGACAAGTTGTGTAGTGCATGTCAAGCGGGAAAACAAGTTGCAACTCTTTATCCATGCAAGACCGTTATGTCAACCTCAAGACCTCTAGGACTCCTTATTGATCTCTTTGGTCCAACTACCTACAAGAGTCTCAGGGGCAATTTCTATTGCATGGTGATTGTTAATGACTTCTCCCGGTATACATGGACCATCTTTTTAGAAGACAAAGCTCAAGCCATCTCAAATTTCAAAAAGTTTGCTAAGAGAGCTCAAAATGAATTTGAAGCTAAGATCAAGAAGGTTAGAAGTGATAATGGGATGGAGTTCAAGAACTCTATCATTAAAGAGTAATGTGATGATCTTGGCATCAAGCTTGAGTTTTCAGCTAGCTACACCCCAGAGAAAAATGGTGTTGTTGAGAGGAAAAATAGGACTCTCATCACTCTTGCTAGAGCTATGTTGGATGAATATGGGACTCCGGAGAGGTTTGGGGCTGAAGCTATCAACACGGCATGCTATACTTCAAACCGTGTTTATCTACATCGCCTCTTGAAGAAGACTCCCTATGAGCTAGTGGTGGGAAGGAAGCCAAATGTGAGCTATTTTCGGGTCTTTGGATGCAAATGCTATATCTTCAAGAAGAGGAAGAAGCTTGGTAAGTTTGAGAAGAGGACCGACATTGGGTATTCCGGTAACTCTAAAGCTTATCGTGTTTTTAATACGACTACCGAATTTATTGAGGAATCATGTGATGTGCAATTTGATGAAACTAATGGTTCACAAGAGATCAAAGAATCTTATAGTTGTGATGTAGATGATGATGAAACCTTGGAGGAGGCAATGCGGAAGATGCCCGTAGGAGATGTTCTACCCACAGAAGATGACTTTTCTACTCCGCCGCCGAAAGACTCCTCCACAACTCTACATGAGAACACTACATCAACAACTCAAGTGGAAGAATCATCAAGTGTTCATGCACCAAGAGAACCACCTCAAGTGCCTTCAACCCCAAGATATCAAGGATCGCCTACATCAAGTGGTACACCACCATGTCCAACAATGATATCAAGAATTGAAGAAGATTGCAGCTCTCCTCTCCGTCTACAAGGCACCTTCATCTCCAAGGAGCAAGCCATACAAGATGCTCAAGACATCTCTCCACCGCAAACTCCACGACAAGAGGCTCCAAAGAGGTACAAACCCATTCTTCGAGCTCATGGAAGTGACTTGATCATTGGGAGTCCCTCTCAAGAGTTAAAGACCAGGAGAAATCAATATAAGTCGAATTATACTAATGATACTAATGATGATGATGCGGCTAACATTGCTTGAGAGAATTTCTCTTTTGCGTCTTTGATAGAGCCTAAAAACATCGATGAAGCGGTGGAAGATCACAAATGGATGTTGGCTATGCAAGAGGAGCTTAACAACTTCGAGCGAAATCAAGTGTGGGAGTTGGTGAAGAGGCCAAAGGTCAAGAACATCATCGGTGCCAAGTGGGTCTTCAAGAACAAGCAAGATGAGAACGGAAATGTCGTGAGGAACAAAGCAAGGCTCATCGCCAAGGGTTATTCTCAAGTTGAAGGGGTGGACATTGATGAGCTGTTTGCCCCCCTGGCTCGGCTTGAGTCTATTCAAAAATTGCTCGCTTATGCTTCAATTTGAACTTCAAATTATATCAAATGGGTGTGAAGAGTGCATTTCATAACGGCTATATTAATGAGCAGGTTTATGTTGAGCAACCACCTAGCTTCGAGGATCCCAAGCATCCGATCACGTCTTAAAGTTGAAGAAGGCATTGTATAGTCTCAAACAAGCACCAAGGGCATGGTATAAGCAGCTAAGAGATTTTCTCACCGACAAAGGATTCAAGATAGGGAGTATTGATAACACTTTCTTTACTAAACATGTTGATGATGATCTCTTTATTTGCCAAATATATGTGGATGATATTATCTTTGGTTCTACCAATGAAGCTTATAATGCTGAATTTTGTGATCTAATGGCCAACGAATTTGAGATGTCCATGATATGTGAGCTCCATTTGTTCCTAGGATTACAAGTCAAGCAAATAAAGAATGGGACGTTCATCTATCAAGAGAAGTACATAAGAGATCTCCTCAAGCGCTTTGGGATGGAGGATTCAAAGCCAATAAAGACTCTAATGGCCACAAATGGTATTCTTGGCCCAGATGAGATGGTAAATCGGTTGATAAAAAGCTTTACCGATCTATGATTGGTTCTCTATTATATCTTACTGCTTCTCGCCCGGATATTATGTTTAGTGTATGCTTATGTGCTCGTTATCGAGCTAAGCCTAAAGAATCTCATATCAAGGCTGTCAAAAGGATTCTTAGTTATCTCAAGTATAATCCTACTATGGGCCTTTGGTATCCAAAAGATGGAAGCTTTGATCTTGTTGGCTACTCCGATTCGGACTTCGCCGGTTGCAAAGTGAGTAGAAAGAGCACATCCGATGGATGTCAATTTCTTGGGAGATCATTGGTTGCTTGGAGCTCTAAGAAGCAAAATGCCGTGGCTCTCTCGACGGCCGAAGCGGAATATATGGCAGCCGGTGCTTGTTGTGCTCAACTTATCTACATGAAGCAAATGGATTGGAATACAATCAAATTCCTTTTTATTGTGATAGTGAGAGTGCAATCAATATGGCACTTCATAAGGGTGATTATGGGCATGCTAAACATATTGAGGTCAAGCATCACTTTATAAGAGATCATGTTGCCAAGAAAGATATCGAGCTTATAAATGTGAGGACAAATGATCAACTGACCGACATATTTACGAAACCCCTTGATGAGAAGGATTTTAACAGTCTAAGAGGAGAGCTCAACATTCTTGATCTTTCGAACTTCACTTGAGTAACCTCCAAAGCTTAGCATTTTCTTTGTATATACTTGCTTATGTTTGCTTTGTTTTTGTTGTTCTTGTTTTGTAGGACCATCATCTAACCCTTTCAAGATAACAATGACCATGAAGAGTTTGAGAAGAATACTCACGGGGTTCCCAAGGCTAGGAGATGAGGGTCATTGTGAACAAGCTTGCGAGGGGATTCAAATGTGATGAGGGTATTTCTTTTCTAGTCCTTCTTCATCATGGGCATGCATCTTTTACTCTTGTTTTTGCATTCATGTGCATTTCATGCATTGCATCTAGTGTCTTGATGTCAAGCACAGGTCTAGGGGGAGTTCCTCATAAGCAATATAAGTTGATTACTCCTAGGCTCCTTCGTAACAATTGTGAGCTTCATACTATTGAATCACGATCTTTCGAGCTCTAAGGTTAAAACTACTTACGCGGCTCAAAGACTATGATTCATACATTCCCATATGCATCACTAACCCCCTCTTGTTGAGAGAAGAGGAAGTTTATTGAATGATCATTTTTGTAGGATGCATACCAACTCGAGGGGGAGAAGGAGCTTTGAACCAAGAAGACGATCAAGACACAAAGAGATGATAAGCAAGGAAAGAGTCGAAGAAATGAACCATAAAGCTTCGGTAATATTGTTTCATATCTCATCTCGATTAATTAGCCTATTGTATTCAACCTCTTTGTGGTCTTTCCTTTTTGGATGATAGATGAAAAAGGGGGAGAGAAATAGAAGTGAAGATGATCGAGGATCAAGATATCAAATGAAGATGATGAGAGACATGAAGATGGTGGAATATGCTTCAAGGAGAAGATAATGATCAACGAAGTAAATGAAGACTTGAAGATTGGGGAGAGAAAAGTGACTAGGTTAAGCTATCAAGGACCAAAAGAGAGTAATCTTTCCTATTTCTCTAAATCAGTTGATTACTACTCTTTGCTCTCTACTCGTCTTGTGGTTATTCTATATTTACAAGAGACGGGTAGAGGGAACCGAAGATTCGAAGATGAATGAAGTCACACTCAAGAAAACCAATCAAATCAAAGACTATGAAGAGAGTAAGCAATACAATTATCGAGGGGGAGCTCCGAAGCTAAGACATGGTAAGACAACTTGCGCCTATCATTTTTCCTTTAAGGTTGTCTCGTGCTTTCATTCCTATCTTTTGTATGATCTTGATCATTTGCATCATGATTGTCACCAATTACCAAAAAGGGGAGATTATTAGCTTTATAACCATTGAAGCCCTTCAAAGGTATGAATGATTTTGGTGATTGAATGAGAACCATGAACTAACTCATTGGATGCAAGTTTATCAACACTATTCTACACTTCTACCAGTTGGTTGCTACAAGGTTGTTCGTGTCCCCAGAGTGTTTCTAAGGAGGTTGCTAGTCCAAGGCTAAGGATGTTTTAGAGCCATGTGTGGCTTAATTTTTAGGCTTTGTGTCTACAGGAAACACCGGTACTATTAAGAGGGGTCGGGTCACTCATCGCAGTTTTACAGGAATTAGAGAGTGTGGATGCTCTAGGTTCTCTGAGGCACTTGAGTGATCAGTGGACGCTTGTAGTTGTTGAGGTTTGTAGTTGGAGGCTTGAAGATCTTGAAGCAGTCAAGGTTCAGCAGCTGGAGAGGTCACCGGATAGTCCATCCATGTCACTGGGCAATCCGGTGAGGGTTGCAGTGAGGAGTCTAGAGTAGATATTTTCTAGAGGCAGTGAGCAGAAGTCACCGAACAGTCCAACGAGAGTCACCGGACAGTCCGGTGAGTGCACGAGCTCAAAGTCTAGAGAGAGGTGCTCTTTGGAGTCATCAGGAAGAAGTCATCGGACAGTCCGTTGGTCAGTGATCGAACAGTCCGGTGAGCCTCGGATGAGGTGTCTAGAAGAGGTGTCTCTAGAATTCTAAAAGAGAAGTTCACCGGACAGTTCGGTGTCACATGGGGTGGATTACAGAGAGGATGTTTTCTGTCAAAAGGAGACCAGGAGTCACCGGACAGTCTGGTGGACCCAGTCATCAGACAGTCTAGTGACTGCAAAAAGCAGACAGCTTTTTGGCAACTTCTCTTAACGGTTGGTTCAAGGATTGAGGCCTATTTAAATTGTTGGGGGAGCTGTCGTGGTGCTTGCTCGCGGTCAGAATAGTTAGAGATCATTTATTGTGAGCCGAAGTTCATCAAAGGAGCACAAGAGAGCATCTAGTGAGATGTTGAGTGCTTGTGAAGACTAGCAAAGAGCATCCATGCATTTTTAGAGATTGTGAGGCTGAGAGGAGTGTCTTTGGCTTGTTACTCTTTGTCTATGGTAGCCTAGACCGGTTAGTTGTTGTTGTCTGAGCTTCTGAGGAGATTATGAAAGTCGACATCAAGTTTGTACGCGGTTTCGGGTGCCCCGCTCGAAAGGGACACCAAGAGGGAGCGCTCAAGCCTTGGAGGCTTGCTCTAGCGCTTTGGTATTGTGTGCGACAGCCGGGCCGCTAGTGTCTTCACTTGGGAGTGAAGCGTACCCTTGTGAGCATCGTTTCGAGAATGACGGGAGGAACGAAGACTCTGACGAGAGTGGTACAACGAGGATGAGGGGAAGCCGCCATCCTTCCATGACCTCAGAAAAAATCGCTGAGCATCTGTATGACCTCTCTCTTTATTTATTGCATTTACATTCTTGCAAGTAGTGTGATAGGTTGTTTTGTTGCTTCCCTTGGTGGCTCTCGTGCCGAATTGTGTACTAGCTTGATAGGTTGTCTTCTAGCTTGTTTTACTCTTCTCTAGACCTTTTTTGCTAGGAGTCGTATGCTAGTTTTGCTAGAAACTAGGAAGAGAAAGAATTGGGTCTAGTAGTGTAAGTGCCTAATTCAACCCTCCTTTCTTGGTCACTTGATCCTTACAATAAGACCATTGTGGCAGAACCGCCCCAAAACACTAGATGGCTCGCCTAGGATCGATATCGGGTGATATTGAGCAACAATACCCAAATAGTACAACACGAGTGATAATATAAAATAGGAAACTGATTAGGTCTTGCAATAAAGTTCAAGTAGTCTTAAGAGGAATAAGTTTAAAACAGAGTTTTAAAACATAGCGGAAGTGACATAGAAGAGATACAACGGTTTTCTACGATGAAACATATCTTGCCCTAAGACATGCTTCACTCCTTACGACCAGAGTTCGCAGGAGCCTCATCTTCCAACACTCCTTGACTGCAACAGCCACACCAACCTGCAGGGAGAACTACACACACAACAAAAAAGGGAAACAACAAACCGTGAGTACTAATTACTCAGCAAGTCTTACCCGCCAAAAATGGCCAACTACAGCCGACTCCTAAGCATGAGAGGCTGACTCAGGGGATGGCCATTTGCATAAAACATGGCACTAACAGTGAATCTTTACTTTCAAGTTTTAGCAGTTAATTAAGTACAAGGAAGAATAAATTTAATTTGCACTATCATCTACTACAATCATAGTTGCCAAACAATTACCTATATCTATGCAAACAAATCATATTATCATTATTATTAGTCTAGTTATTACTACGACATGACACAGTAAACAAGTAGTACTCGTTACTGTGAGAGGCAGCGATTATAATCGATTTACACCAGCTGGGAAAAACCCGAAGTACACGACATGTACGCACTTCCCAGAAGCCTCACGTGGCAACCTTTCACAACAATACCCTAGGGTCGGTCCGATGCGCACCTCTCCCAAGCACATGGTCCTCCATGCGATCACCACACCAGGTGCATCTATGGTTAGATCCAAAGCTTTTCTCTACTCCTTGCCGAAAGAGAGGTAGGGTTACGTCCAACCGCTACGGTATCGAGCTACGTCAGTTTCCTGGGTCTCATGTCCCCAGTAGGCCTCCGGTACAGTTCAAACTTGCTCAACAGGACCACACTCGAATCGATCCTTAACCGACGCAGATGGGGCTACCACCACGAAGGCCCAGCCTTCTTAAATCCTCCTATACTCTATCCTCGTCCGGTCTTAGGTTTATTCTAGTGTGGGATAAAGTCTAACATAAAATCTCGCGAGTGAGGTTTCTCATTCACTCGACTTCTACTTTTGATTAGAACTCATAGCCTAGCTCTACATCGGGTTACCTGTACCAATATATACTCAATAGGGTAATTGGTACTATCATGCATTCTAGAGTTTTAAACAACTCCTACAACTTAATGCACAATACATTAGCTATACAATATATAGCGATAAAATAAAAATTTAAAACAGGGTAATGCACCGAGGCTTTTCTTCGGTTTGCTGCGAGTTAGCACAAACAAGAGGAAGATCTTCAGCAACGGATGACTCTGGAGCGATCAACGCTAGATCTTGGTCTTCCGCGACGTTTCCTAATTTTGTGAAATGATGTGCGAGTGCAATTAGTTATGCATATAATGATATCTAATATTTTACTTGTCATCGCATGTAACAAGCATGCTCCCATGCGATGATATGCTTAGGAATGCATGCGTCAAAGATGGATATACGATGATATGACAAGAAAAAGATGATGATTTCATGAAAAGAAACTTTATTAAACCAAGATGCTGCTGTAATTTATCTTAAAATGTTTCTAAAAAGAATTCCCAGATTATACTAAATAGTTTATAATATGGAAGATAAATGTTAAATTTTCTTAATATGGTTCTTGAAGGCATAAACTACAATTTTAGTTTCTCAAAATATTAACAAGGCTATAAACTAGTTTCTAAACAAATTTTATATTTTATTGCAATCTTATGAATTTCTAATGAATTAATTAGCATCTAAGAGTAATAAATTATTTATAGATAATAAATAAGTGTATAACTTCTAAATAACTCTAAGATGACATATATTAATTAATAGAATATAATTATGCATTTTTTCACATTTTTAATATGCAGGAAAAATGAATATAAGAACTATTGCATGCTATACTTTATTTAATTAAAATAATTATTTAAAGTGCCGAAAATGCAATTTTGAAAGTTCTGAAATATTCTACATGTTTCAAGGATTCCAACGGTATATTATTTGTAATTTTTGGAGTTCATATGAATTTTCTATGAATTTTTTGCAAATTTTAACTAATTTCTGCGCAACTAATAAACGATTTTCTGGATTTATTGTTTCTGGCGCCACGTGGCGAGCTGTGAGCTATGCCGCACGGAGGCTCGCGGGAACGTGGCCGCACGGGATCCCGCACTAGGTCAGGCTGGCCGAGCCCGTCTATGGCGCGCTCGCCGGAGCTCGGCTCCGGGCGGTGAAACTCCGAGGAGCCGGCCCAAAAATGATCAGCGCAGTGAGGGCCACTCGGTGGTGGGGTCAAAAGGCGGCGGTGCTCACCAGACGGTGGTCGACGGCGAGAGACGGCGCGAGCGGAGCTTCGGCGATGGATAGGAGGAGCTACAGAGGACGAAGCTCGACGAGACCTCCTCTTAGAGCTGCCGGACGATGAGGAGAAGACCGACGTCGAGGTTCTCGTCGACGAGAAGGGCCGAAGGTGACGACCGTCGGCGAGGTGGCGTGCTCAAGCGGTCGGCCGATGATGAAACCTGCAATGCCGCCTCGAAACTCGACGATTCAACCAGAAAATGGTTCCTAGAGTTCGCAGGGGAGTTGTAGAAACATTTGTATCGACGAATCAAGCGAATTCGCTGGAGTTCACCGGCTTTCAGTCGAAGAACGGACGGCGGTACAAAATCGCGCAGGTTGGGAAAAACTCAAATCCGGCGAGCTCAGAAGGCAGGATGCGCGAGTGAAGGTGCTAGCGAGCTAGAGGAGAACGAGGTGCAGCTCCTGGCCGAGTGGGATGGCTGGGGACAGCTCCAACGGGGCGCCTCCATGGCGGCAACGAGTTCGGCCGGTGGGGTGCCAGTGCGCGTGAGAGGGAGAAGGGGAAAAAAAATGAGCAGGGAGAGAGCGCCGGCCAGGGTGACGAGATGAGGGACATGGACACGGGGAGGGGCGCGTGGCGCTCATGCGCGAAGAGGGCGCAAGGAGTTCGGCAGCTGGCACGGTGCGTGGCAGCGCGCGGCAGGAGAGAGGAGGAAGAAGGAAGTTAGGGGCTGACATGTGGGTCCCACGGAAGTTTTACTTTTTCTCGAATTTTCCCAGAATTTCCGTGCTGCAATGATTTTGCCCTGAAAACCTTCCTTCCTGTGCTCGAAATTTTTTTAATTTTTGTAGGGTGGTAGATATTTTTAAATTGAACAACTTTTATTTTGGGCATAAGTCCAAAATCGAAATAAATAAAATTATATTAAAATTTGAAGACAGGATAGCTTTTAAAGGAAAATAAATTATTTGAGCTTTTAAACCTCAAATTAAAAATTTCCAAAAATTTCTAAAATTCAACTCGTTACAAGAACTTTCAAAAGAGATTTTTTTTTCACAATATTTCATTGAAAATTTTTTTGAGCTCACATTTTGAATTTCAAATTTAAATTTCTGACCCATTTGAAACTTGGTTTAAATTCCTCCGAGCTCGGATTTTTAAGAATTTCGAACTCGAATAAAGTGTTGCATTATTCGAAAACACGATGTGTTACAACCATCTCACCTCTATAAAACAGATGCCTATAGCCGGTTGATGGTATAATTATTGAACCTATCATTTGCCCCTACTTTTTCATTCTCTCTAAACCCTAATCCCCTCACTCAACCCTTTCTGCTGTTCTTCCTTTGTCCCAGTGACGACCGAAGGCGATGCGGCTGGTCTGACCGAGCCCAGATGAACCCTATGATGATCATCCTCCGTCGGGGTCCCTCCTGAGGCGGGGTTGTCTAGGTGCTGCTCAAACCCAGCGTTGAAAAAGCGTCAGTGTTCCCGCACATGGACGTGCGAGCGGTGTGTTGACCCGGTCCCGATTTCGGTGTCAACACACTTTTTGGCGACTTCGTTGGAGAACGAATGATTCCAGTTGCACAAATAGAATTGTCGTTTTCCACCATGACCTTCGAGATCTCCACGACAAACATCGTCATGCCGCCTTTGGAGGAATTGTCCGAGGAGGCGCGCAAGGCGCTCCTAGAACGTCGGAAGGCCTCCATGGAGACGCGCAAGGTGCGAGAAAAGCAGGAGCTGCAGGAGTATTTAGCGTGCTTCTAGAAGGACCATCAACGCGCGATCTTCTAAGTGAAGGAGCCCGTTTTTCCGACCATCGTCGACGACGCGGCCACAAGTGCTGGAAATGTGAGAACATCTTCGCACCTTCCCGTTACTTTTGAAGACCTTTCGTATTACTTTGCCGATTTGAAAAAGGTCTTAACTAATGACATGCAATACATGGTCAAGAAAACTTATCTAAGTAATCTAAAAAATGCTAGTATTGCATCATCTTCTCATGTTGCACATGTAAGGCGCCTAGTAGTACATCGGCACCCACTACGTCTAGTATAGAACAATTTCCATATGCCATGCTGTTTAACTCGTTTAGTGAATAAACTAGTTTTTCATCTCATGTGTAAACTAATGCTTTGGTAGTGTCTCCCGCTAGCGTAGAGTCAATCACTAGCATCTCTAATCCGGTCAGAAGCTGATTGAGTGAAATGGCTAATTTTGTAAAAGGTTCTGATATGAATCGGTAAGGAACTGCCCTGATCTTCACAACAGTAGGTTTAAGAACAAAGGATAAGTTGCTGTAGAACAGCGGGTAACTAGCTTTATACCTGCCAAGGTTGGATGCGAAAGCGACGGGGAGACAGACACCGAAACCATGAGGACTTCGACTCGATCTCTGAACGATCGCAGAACCACAACCGGGACTAATCCACGCAAAACGGCGCAGTCTAACTGGAAGCCGTTGAGCACGAAGTAGGGGACCTCAGAGAGATCTCTCACAAGCCCAAGAAGAACTCGCAAGAACAAAGGTGTGTAAGACACTCAGCAACTTGGGTGCAATATAATATCATGTTATCAAAATGATCAAAGTTATTTTTTCTAGTAGCATAGAGGTGATATTTATACTAGGAACAACCCTCCTAGTGGGTATGAACTGAAAACACCACGTTTGACGGTGGGAGGCCAACTGGTGCAAGCATTCACAAAGCTGTCTTCAATTCTCGCGCGTCTTCTGGCCTTCTGTGCAGTCTTCAGTAAACTGGTCATTACTCTCTGCTCGGAAGTTCAAATGATGCACCGTTTCTTGCGTTGGAAAGTGAACTTGATAGGCTTTCCAACAAGTGCTGATTCAGCTTCATAGCTTTTGGTAATCGAAAGTTATGACTGTTTCTTTCAGACTGTTCTGCGGGAATGATCTGGCTCGAGTGAGGTCCTGATCGGCAGTCATCTCCTTGTGTGTTCTTGCCATCTTCCTTGGTAAATCTGAGCAATGTCAACATGCACGACTTAGGTAGTATATAAGTCTCATTAATATTTAAATAAACTTCACAAAGCAGGAGACACTACCAAAGCATCTTCTTGTGTTGTTCAGGAAAACGATCCTTTCGGAGATGAACCCAAACCAAGTCTCCTTGTTCAAATAACATCTTCTTGCGCCCTTTGTTTGCACACTTCTCGTACAGCTTGGTCATCTTCTCAATGTTTGCTCTAGCTCGATCATGAAGGCTCTCGACAAATTCAGCTCGCTTGCTTGCGTCAAAGTTCACACGTTCCTGCATAGGAAAAGGAAGAAGATCGATGGGTGCAGCAGGTATGAAACCATATACAATCTCAAATGGACAAAATTTTGTAGTCGAGTGTACCGCCCTGTTGTATGCAAATTCCACATGAGGCAAGCTTTCTTCCCACAATTTCAGATTCTTCTTTAGGACAGCTCGCAACAATGTTGACAGCGTGCGGTTCACAACCTCGGTTTGTCCATCAGTTTGAGGATGACACGTTGTGGAGAATAAGAGCCTTGTTCCAAGTTTACCCCACAAGGTCTTCCA
This sequence comes from Zoysia pacifica, assembly GCA_001602315.1. Taxonomy (NCBI): domain Eukaryota; kingdom Viridiplantae; phylum Streptophyta; class Magnoliopsida; order Poales; family Poaceae; genus Zoysia; species Zoysia pacifica. Next base: position 230,258 of record BCLH01000176.1, on the reverse strand, counting down.
AAAGTAGCTCAGAAATTTAGTGTCACGATCAAACACAATGGTATGTGGCACTCCATGTAAACACACAATTTCCTTGCAAAACAATTCAGCAATGTGTGAAGCATCGTTGGTCTTATGGCATGGAATAAAATGTGCCATTTTGCTAAAACAATCGACCACAACAAAGATTGAATCCCTCCCCCTCTTTGTTCGAGGCAAACCAAGAACAAAATCCATAGAGATATCTTTCCATGGTACATGAGGAATAGGTAGAGGAGTGTATAAACCATGAGGGTCCAAGCGTGGGGTTCAAGCGTGACTTAGCTTTGTGGCAGGTTTCGCAGCGAAGAACATGCCTCTCCACATCTCGCCTCATCTTAGGCCAAAAGAAGTGATCAGCGAGTACTTGCTCTGTTTTTTTGGCACCAAAGTGGCCCATAAGTCCACCCGCATGAGCTTCCTGCACAAGCAAAATACGAACAGAACAATCTGGAATGAAGAGTTTGTTGGCTCGAAACAAAAACCCATCATGCAAATGAAATTTTTTCTATTCCTTGCCATCACAACACTTGGAATATGGCTCAGTAAAATATGAATCATTAGCATATAATTCTTTGATACTTTCCAAACCAAGAATTTTAGCATCAAGTTGTGAAAGCAAAGTATGACGTCGAGACAAAGCATCAGCTACAACGTTATCCTTCCCTTTCTTGTATTTAACAATGTAAGGAAAAGACTCAATGAATTCACTCCATATTGATGTCTTCGGTTCAGTTTTAGTTGGCCTTTAAGATGTTTCAAAGATTCATGGTCAGAATGTATCATAAATTCTTTAGGCAAAAGGTAGTGTTTTCATGTTTCCAAACTCCTTACAAGAGCATATAATTCTTTATCATAAACGGAATAGTTTAAAGTTGGACCACTTAGCTTTTCACTAAAGTATGCAATAGGCTTTCCTTCCTGCATGAGCACGCCACCAATCCCTATACCACTTGCATCACATTCAATTTCAAAGGTCTTACCAAAATTTGGAAGTGCAAGGAGTGGGGCTGTGATCAATTTCTTTTTTAACTCTTCAAATGCCTTAGCTTGTGCTTCTCCCGAGTGGAATGGTACCTCCTTCTTTGTCAACTCGTTGATTGGGGCAGCAATAGAACCGAAATCTTTCACAAACCGACGATAGAAGCCGGCAAGTCCTAGGAAGCTTCGTACTTGGCTCACATTTTGTGGGGGCTGCCATTCTCAGACAGCTTTGATCTTTTCTTCATCCACCTCCACGCCATGAGCTGAAACAACAAAACCGAGAAAGACAACTTTGTCGGTGCAAAAGGTGCACTTGGCAAGGTTAGCATACAAGCATTCCTTCCTCAAAACAGCAAGCACACATTTAACATGTTTAATATGTTCATCAAGAGACTTGCTGTAAATCAAGATATCATCAAAGTAGACTACAACAAACTGTCCAATGAAGGTCCTAAGCACATAGTTCATTAATCTCATGAAGGTGCTAGGTGCATTGGTCAAGCCAAAAGGCATCACCAACCATTCGTACAGCTCAAACTTAGTTTTGAAGGCTGTTTTCCATTCATCCCCTTTTCTCATGCGAATTTGATGATAGCCACTTCTCAAATCAATTTTTGTGAAAATGATAGCACCACTAAGCTCGTCAAGCATGTCATCAAGTCGAGGTATGGGATGCCTATACCTTATGATTATGTTATTAATGGCTCGGCAATCCACACATTCTCCATGAACCATTTTTCTTTGGAACTAAAAGAACAGGAACAACACAAGGTGAGAGACTTTCCTTTACATAACCTTTGTCGATGAGCTCTTGTACTTGGTGCTGAATTTCTTTTGTCTCCTCTGGGTTTGTCCGGTATGGTGCACGGTTAGGAAGTGGAGCACCAGGAACAAGATCGATTTGACGCTCTATTTCTCTCTGTGGTGGCAACCCTGGTGGTACTTCCTTCGGAAACACGTCTTCATATTCCTGTAACACATCAAAAACATCACTGGGCAAAGTACATGGTAAGTCGTTAGTTGAAAGAAAATTGTCTTTGTACAGGAGTACAAAGAACATGGCATTGGGTTCACTCAATTCTTTTAAATCCCTTTTCCTAGCCATCATAACTAAACCCTCTTTTCCCATTGGCTTGGTTCTTTGCAGCTGTGGAGTTGTATTTGGCTTTGGAAACTCTCCCTCACTATGTATGTGGGTCACTCGCAATTGTTTCTCACTCTCTCGCTGTTTTCTTTTCAGATCATCCTTTAAAATGTCCTCCGAGGACAAAGGAAGCAATGTGACTCGCTCACCTTTGTACATGAGAACAACCTTGTTAGAACGACCACATATCTGAACATCGTGGTCATACAACCAAGGTCTTCCCAACAGCAGCTGGCATGCTTGCATTGGTACCACATCACACTCCACTTGATCATGGTACCTTCCAATAGAAAAAGGAACCGTCACAATGTTGGTCACACGCAGCGCACCACAATCATTTAACCATTGCATTTTGTATGGAGAAGGATGGCGCCGCTGTTTTAAGCCCATTCTCTCAACCAATTCTTGACTTGCAATGTTATTGCAGCTGCCATTATCAATAATGATCCTGCACAATTTGTCCTGGATCATGCCTCATGTGTGAAAAAGACTGTGTCGCTGTCCATTCTCTTCTTTCGCTGCAGTAACACTAAGCACCCGAAGGAAAATAAAGCAATTATTATCACCTTCATCGGGTTGAATCACATTCTCATCACTTTCAAGTTCTTCATCATATATTGGACCATCTTTCTCGAAATCACTTTCAGATTCCCATTCACCATGCTCATTCACAATCATGGTCCTCCTACTTGGACATTCTGCAGCAACATGCCCACGACCATGGCACTAGTGGCATACAATTTCTCGGCTTCGTGTAGATGAAGTAGCAGCTGAAACAACGGTTGGGGCTGCTGTACTTGCAGCAGGCCGCTGTGGGTTTGCAGGCGATGATGCTGTAGAAACCGCCATCTTTGAAGGAGCAATGGGTGGAGAGGACCTAGCTGCAGCACCTTGGAACGGACCCCCACCAAAAGAATTACCGGGCTGCTGCTTGCGCCATGGGGCTGCAATGGAATGACTTGCATTAGATCTTCCACGTGTCTCTTGCTGAATTTTTCTTTCAGCGCGCATAGCTTGATCAACAAGGTCTTGCAAAGTATAATAGGGAAACATCTCAACAAAACCAGAAATTTCTTCATTGAGACCACTCAAAAATCTTGCCATTTTTGACTCGTCATCCTCTCTGATTCCAGCCCGCACTAACAGCAACTCCATCTCCTTATAATACTCATCAACTGATCTTTTCCCTTGTTTCAACATTTGCAACCTATTGCGAAGGTCACGCTGATAACTTGATGGTACAAATCGTCTCTTCATCACTCTCTTCATCTCATCCCAAGTATTGATATGATCACGTTCCAGCACAAGTTGATTCTCTTGTATTTGATTCCACCAAGTGAGAGCATAACCAGAGAACTCAACTGAAGCAAGATTCACACACCTCTGATCCGAAAGATTATGTATTCTAAAAATTTGATCACACTGCTCAGCCCACTCAAGATATGCATCTGCATCTTCCTTTCCAGTAAACTTTGGGATGCTCAACTTGACACGAGCCATGCTGTCCGGATCACCCCTATGATTCCGACCACGATGATGCTCCCTATCTTCATTATCAGCACTCTGGCGATGATCTCGATGCCGCCCAAACAGCCCATTATTTGCAAAAGGATTTTCATCATCATCAAATATTTCTTCATGGTCAAAGTCATCAAATTCTTCATCTTCAAAATGCACACGGTGGTCACGACCACGCCCGTGAGCTCGTCCTCCATTCTGGCCATGATGACCAGCTCGCCTACCACCACCACGATCATCTCTAAAGCGGTCATGGAAGTTATGTCCTGCATCAGAATTTTCACCACCGGACTCATCGTATCGATGTCGAGGAGCCCTTCTTCCATCTGCAGGTATGAGTTCATTGAACATCCTCTCCATTGCCTCCACTAGAGAATGTTGTAGTTCACGGAACTCAGCCCGTGAAACTGGTGGTTCCTCTTCTCCATGACGTCCACCATAAATACTCAAAGTAGATCTTGCCATGTTAGCACTTATGCAAGAAAAGTGGAATAGGTAAAATTTGTGGAATCACACAATCTCACCTCTTACTTACTAATGTTCTTACTCGTTCTCAAGGACAGTGAGTGTGCTAAAGTGACAGAACCGCAGCTGTGAGTAAACGATCAAAAGGATTACAAGACGAGAGGTCCGGTTTGAGTGTTTTTTTTTTGGAGCTATAGGTGTCTATTCAAGGAAGGCTATGGTACTGTAACAAAGTGTCATTAACCATTCAAACAAGATGTAAATGTTGCTGTCTAGTGCACTACAATCTTTAAATTTCAGATATGAAACTTGGAGTTACACAATTCGCAACACAACCCCTTTCACTTCTCTTCTCTTTTTCTTTTCTCTTTTTTTTTAACTCTTTCTTTCACTTTATATTTTTTTTCCAGCAAACACAAGATAACATATGAGGGGTGCAGAAAAAAAAATTAAACAAGAGTACGGCGGAAGAATAACGATGATGAGTAGCAACAAGATGAACGAAATGAACACTACGTAACAGTACCACGAAATGGCTATAGGATTTTCTTTGTGGCTTTTTAGTGGGCTGTAGGACACGAACAAAACACGAATATATGTGATGGACGAAAACAGTAACTTATGGTAAACAAAAGGACATATAGATAAGTGGATGATAAACAAACCTACCGTGACAACGATAGCTCTGATTACCACATGAAAGGTTCCGATATGAATCGGTAAGGAACTGGCCCAATCTTCACGACAGTAGGTTTAAGAACAAAGGATAAGTTGTTGTAGAACAGCGGGTAGCTAGCTTTATACCTGCCAAGGTTAGATGCGACCAAGCGATGGGGAGAGAGACACCGAAACTTTGAGGACTTTGACTCGATCTCCGAACGATCGCAGAACCACAACCGGGACTAATCCACACAAAATGGCGCAGCCTAACTGGAAGCCGTTGAGCACGAAGTAGGGGACCTCAGAGAGACCTCTCACAAGCCCAAGAAGAACTCACAAGAACAAAGGTGTGTAAGACACTAAGCAACTTAGGTGCAATATCATATCATGTTATCAAAATGATCAAAGGTGTTTTTTCTAGTAGCATAGAGGTGATATTTATACTAGGAACAGCCCTCCTAGTGGGTATGAACTGAAAACACCACGTTTGAAGGTGGAAGGCCAACTGGTGGAAGCATTCACAAAGCTGTCTTCAATTCTCGCGCGTCTTCTGGCCTTCTGTGCAGTCTTTAGTAAACTGGTCATTACTCTCTGTTCAGAAGTTCAAATGATGCACCGTTTGTTGCGTTGAAAAGTGAACTTGATAGGCTTTCCAACAAGTGCTGATTCAGCTTCATAGCTTTTGGGAATCTAAAGTTATGACTGTTTCTTTCAGACTGTTCTGCGGGAATGATCTGGCTCGAGTGAGGTCCTGATCGGCAGTCATCTCTTTCTGTGTTCTTGCCATCTTCCTTCGTAAATTTGAGCAATGTCAACATGCACGACTTAGGTAGTATATAAGTCTCATTAATATTTAAATAAACTTCACAAAGCAGCGCGTTCACCTCTTGTTGTAGTTTCTTTGCTTGACTACGTGTAATTGGTCCTTGATTTGTATTCTTGATGTTGGATGGTGACTTGTTGCTGCTCGAGAGAGTATGCATGGCTTGGATGTCCTCATCATTTTGTTCCTCCTTACTGTACCGTTGCGTATAGCACACCACCTATCCCACCAAGTGGTACGGGTATCACTCATGGCTCCGTCCCTAATGAATTATTTAGCTCCATGAAAGCAAGCATACACTCTACACCACCAAGCACATCCACTAGGCCACTCATTGCCAACATAGAGGAGTGTATGATGCACACTATGGAGGACTTGATTAAGCAATTTCGCGAAACGCTCGGAGTAGACCTTAAGGGAAGAGACCAAATTTATCAAAAACCATACTCCACATATTTTGATTTGGTCCGTTATCCTTGCGGGTGGCATGTGCCCAATTTCGTCAAATTCAGTGGCGAAGATAGTAAGACCACTTGGGAACACATTAACCAATACGTAACGCAATTTTGAGAAGCGAGTTTTAGTGAGGTTTTGAAAGTACGCTTATTTTTTTTTATTGCTAACCGAAAATGCTTTTTCATGGTTTTCCTCATTGTCCCCGGGCTCAATCTACACATGGGAGTCTTTAGAGCGCAAGTTTCCTGACCACTTTTATTCCGGGGACAACGAACTAAAATTGTCACACTTAGACATCGGTTAGAAAAGTGAAGGATGAAACTGTCGTTGATTCTATTTGGCGGTTTAGAGATGTTAAGAACCGATGCTTTAATTTAACAATTTATGAAAAGGACTTAGCTGACCTAGCTTTTAGTGGTTTGCCGTCACACCTTAGAGAGAAGTTGGTGGGACACAAGTTTCTTACGCTCACTCACCTCTATCAAAGGGCTTCAGCTGAAGAGAGCCGAAGCAAAGAAATAAAACATGATCACAAGACCAGCCATACCGTACACGTCGTGGAATATGATTCGAATAGCTCCGATGATGAATCCAATGACATTCTAGCTGTCAAGTTTGTTTGGCCCTCTAAGGCCAAATCATTTGCTTGCAATTCGTTCAAACCGGTTCATAAGAATCAGAAAGACAATATGAAATACACCTTTGATATAGCTAAATGTGAAAAAAAATTTGATGAATTGCACAAAGGTGGATATATTAAGATTGCATACACTTTGCCTCCGGCGGATGAGATTAAGCCCAAGTCATATTATAAATAGCATAACTCTTATTCTCATGCAACTAATGATTGCAATATTTTTCATCGACAGGTCCAATCGGCCCTTAATGAGGGACGATTGTGTTTTAAAGAGATGCAGATCGACAAGCACCCTTCTCCATCAACACCCTAGAGCTGAACACCAAGGTGTTTGTTCGGTCTCATCAAGCCGATACAACCAAGGGGAAGAACGTGATCATCATGGAAGAAATGCCTATTTCTTTGAGCGAGAAAGGTGTCTCTATGAAGGTGGTGCTCAAAAAGTCTCCCGGTGGTCAAGAGTCCCTTAAGGTCACCATCCAAGGCTCGAGACCCGGGGGGCAAGTTCCATAGTCTAAGATGATAAAGCCAAAGGACCTTGATGTGGGCAAGTGGAAAGTGAACGAAGGCAAGGCCATGTACAGGAAGATAGGGACCAAAAGCGCCTTCAACTGTCTTATGGCCAAGTACAAGAACCAAAAGACCGATTTGAACAATCGATGTATGAAGCGGCCAAGATCACCACCAAGGGGAAGCAGCCCACCTAGGAAGGAGATGAGACAAACCACGAATGTTAGTGGACCTCCTCTTCCTCCACATGGGTTCGGAGTGCCGTCACCATGGTTCCCACCTATGCATTGCCCGCCGTTCCCGGGTGTGGCATCCAAACATGGGACCATAGATGCCCGACACCGATGCCATACCCACCATTTCATCTGAGGTGGAACAGACTAAGGGAAGATGTCTTCACAAGACTCTTCGGCCCAATTCCGGATCGGTCGGTGTTCTGACCGATCAAGGTGCAAGGAGGGGGTTCCACCACCGCGCCTAAGTAGGAGTGGCACCCGAAGCAAGGTAACAAACCTGCCCCTTCCACTGTTGTTCATCAAGAAAGTGCATTCGAAGGTGTCGTGAAAATCGGCACAATAGATGTCAAAATCAGGGGAGTCTTCACGGGGCCGATTACGTTGGATGATTCGTCGAAAAGGCTTCTCATGATCATGAAGCTAGCAGCAGCAAGAGCTCCTCCAAGTACACGCAACCGAGATGCTGTACACTTGGCTTGACCCACACTCAAAAGAGGAAGCTTCAAAGACTACGCCTCTGAAAGATTTGAGAGGAGGAAGTAGAGAAGAAGAGGGACGCGGTCTTCAACGAGATCAAGCCGATGGTCCCTCAAGGTAAGCAATGGAGAGTTACAGAGCCTGAGTTTCCCACTCCACCGATGATAGAGGAAGTGGTGGCTACTCCAAAGGCACTAGGTTTAGCCGACGCCGTGTTGGGGAGGACTCTACAGCGCCTTCGCCCACGGGAGACATCGATATGTCTGAGTTCGACGACGATGACCTCTTGGACTACGAACCTATACCGCCTCGAGAAGATATGGATATCAACACCATTTGCTTGTCTCTTTCTGATTATTCTCTCGTAGAAAGAGGAAGACATCATGGCACAATTCGACTTTGGGCTGAAGAGTGCTATCTTTGAAAAGTCCAAGGAATCAGAGAACCATTTGAAACCCCTCTACGTGAGAGGTCATATTAATGGTTCACCGATTTCTTGCGTGCTTGTAGATGGCAATGCTACTGTTAATCTAATGCCATATTCTTTGTTTAAGCAGCTAGGTAAGGCCGATGACGTGCTTATCCGGACTAACACGACTTTGAACGGTCTGAGAGAAGGAGACCCTATCGAGGCCAAGGGGTTGCTTCTATGGAGCTCACCATTGGGAGAAAAACCATGGCTACCGCTTTTTTTTTGCCGATGTGCGCGGTAGTTATAGCTTGATCAGTTTATTAAAAAAATATGTAGACTATTTTGCATGGTCGTATAATGAAATGCCCGAGTTGCGCCGCAAGCTAGTTGAGTATCGGCTTCCAATAAAATCTGGTTTTAGGCCCTTTAAGCAACTGATGCGAAGATTTAACCCGAATATGCATGATCGCATTAAAGAGAAAATTAATCGATTACTTGATGCAAAATTCATAAGACCTTGCAGGTATGCGGAGTGGATATCAAATTGTGCCAATGAAAAAGAAGAAAACCGATAAGATAAGAGTTTGCATTGATTTAAAAAATTTGAATAGAGCCACTCCTAAAGGTGAGTATCCTATGCCCATAGCCAATATATTGATTAATGATGTTTTCGGCCATAGAGTTGTTAGTTTTCTTGATGGTAATGTGGGATAAAACTAAATCTTAATGGCCGAGGAGGATATGTCTAAAACTGGTTTTAGGTTGTCCAGTTTTGTAGGATTGTTTGAGTGGGTTGTCATGACTTTTGGGTTAAAGAATGTAGGTGCCACGTACCAGAGAGCTATGAACTTTATCTTTCATGATTTACTTGATGTTATCTATAGGTTTATATAGATGATGTGGAGATCTAATCGGTTGCTTTAGATTCTCATTTAGCCGATTTGCAACTTGCTTTGGATCGAATGCGCCGTTTCAGTTTGAATATGAACCCGCTCAAGTGTGCTTTTGGTGTATCAGCCGAAAAGTTTTTAGGATTCATAATACATGAAAAGGGCATAGAGGTAGATCCTAAAAAGATAGAAGCAATTAGAAACGTGCAAGTGCTAGCATGTAAAAGAAAGTTGCAAAGCTTCTTAGGCAAGGTGAATTACTTAAAGCGGTTCATATCTAACTTGTCGAAAAAGATCAATGCATTTACTCATATTCTTCAGTTAAAGAATGAAATCGAATTCACTTAAGGGCAAAACAGCAAGAAGCTTTTGAGAAGATCAAAGAATACTTGTCTTCGCCACCGGTTCTTAGGGCGCCCAATGAAGGAGTCCCATTTCGTCTCTACATAGCGGCGGAAGATGAGGTGATTGGTGTTGTTTTGACACAAGAAGCCGAAGGGAAGGAGTATGTGATCGTATATGTGAGCCGACGGTTGATTTATGCGAAAACAAGGTACATTCTTATCGAGAAATTATGCTTTTCCTTGTATCATGCTTGCACCAAGTTGAGACACTATTTGCTATCTAGTACTCGTGTGGTTGCTTGTCAAACTGATGTTATCAAACATATGTTGCATAGGCCGATTTCTAGTGGTAGGCTTGGTAAATGGGCTTATGCATTGATTGAGTATGATTTTGCTTATGAATCATTGGAATCTTTGGAGGGCCAAATTGTTGCTAATTTTATTGTTGAACATCGGATTGATGTAGGTCAAAACTTAGATGTTGGTTATATGGCATTTACCCCTTAGAAGTTTCATTTTGACGGATCAGTTTGCAAAGAAGGTCAAGGTGTTGGTGTAGTATTAGTTTCTCCTCATGATGCACACTTTGAATTCTCGAACCAATTGGAATATGATTGCACCAATAACCAAGCCGAATATGAAGCATTGTTGTTCGGTTTGGAGATGTTAGAGTCCATAGGGGTTAAACATGTAGAGGCTTTAGGCGATTCGTTATTGGTAGTGCAACAAGTTGCTAAGAATTTTTAATGCCTAGACAAATCGTTGAATGCTGTCTTGGACAAATGCCTAGGCATCATTAAAAGGATGGATAAGTTTCATATACATCATGTCCCTAGGCTAGAAACAGTAGGGCCAATGATTTGGCACAACAAGCATCGGATTACAATGTTAGTAGAGGTAAATTTTTAGTTATCAAGAAATCGTTGCTTGAGGTGTTACAACTAGACCATTCGAATACTAACGCGTCAAACTGTGATAGTGCCGAAGCGCTTGATTGGCATGAATGACCGTGCCATCACCCTAGCTTTTCCAGGTTTAACGTAAATTTTGACTATAGTCATATTTAATTTTTTATAAATTTTATATATTATAATTTACTTTATCATTAAAGTTATTTTAATCACAACTTCAAATTTTACATATTTAAATTATTTTTTAGATAAGTTGAATAGTCAAAGATGATATTAAAAATCTACAGTAAACAATAATTTAGAAATAGAGGGAGTATGTGGTATTACACATGGACAATGACATAAATATAAGAAATTAACTGTAACTGTTTTGTTAAATCAAATTTACTTTTGCTATAGATTCAATAGAACTATTTCAAAAGATATAAGAGAAGTTTTTATAAATTTATTCCACTTCTATGTCTTGCAAGTATATGCTACAATTAAAGATCTTTATATGTTATGAAAATATATATTTAGATAACTTAAATTATTTTATCTCATAAAAATGCTCCTTGATTACTATGAGAACTAAGTCATCCTAAAAAATATTAACTATCAGATTAAAATCTAACGGTGAATATTAGGAAGAAGAAAAAATCTTTTCCTTAGTCAACATAGGAGTGTGCTTCTTCTCGGTGGGAGTAGGCATGAACGACCGTGACATCGCCTTAGCTTTTTCAGATTTAACATAAATTTTGACTATAGTCATATTTAATTTTTTATAAAATTCATATATTATAATTTGCTTTATCATTAAAGTTATTTGAATCACAACTTAAAATTTTACATATTTTAATTAATTTTTTAGATAAGTTGAATAGTCAAAGATGATATTAAAAATCAACAGTAAACGATAATTTAGGAATGGAGTATGTGGTAGTACACATGGACAATGGCATAAATATAAAAAATTAACTCTAACTGTTTTGTTAAATCAAATTTACTTTTGCTATAGATTCAATAGAACAATTCCAAAAGATATAAGAGAAGTTTTTATAAATTTATTCTACTTCTATGTCTGGCAAATATATGCTACAATTAAAGACCTTTATATGTTATAAAAATATATATCTAGATAACTTAAATTGTTTTATCTCATAAAAATGCTACTTAATTACTATCAGAACTAAGATTCAATCTTTTTCCCGCTTACAACTCCGGTCTAAGGAAAAAAAAGTAGCTTTAAACGCAATGTTTTAATCAAACATTGCCAATATAAATTAGAAATAATTTTAAATTTATTAAGTTACAAAATTAGAAATAATTTATTTTAAAAATACTTTCTTAAAAGTGTACCGATGCTACTTTTTATTAAATATTTTATAGATAACAAATGTAACACTTATGCTTTGAAGACCATATCGACAACTTCTTTTTAAGACCGGAGTATATGTTTATGGAACTTTATCATCCATGTCAAGGTAACTATACTTCTATTTGTTAAATAATAAATTTAAAATATACTGCTTCAACTAGGAGTGCACAACAAAAATATACACGAAAGTTAGAATTGCCACGCAGTTTTTCTAGTTCATACATTTATAGTCCAACCCAAAGTGTGGATAGGAAGGTTCGGCACGTAGCTTTCAAATATACTTTGATTGATGGTAACTTATACCACCGAACATGGGATGATTTGCTCTTGAAATATTTGGGTAATGATGAGACCAAAGTAGCTATGCGAGAAGTTCATGAGGGCATTTGTGATAGACATCAATCCGTTTCGAAAATGAAATGGTTGTTGAGGAGAGCCAGATTCTATTGGCCAACTATGATTGCCGATTGCTATCATTACTACAAGGGGTGCAAAGAGTGCCAAAAATTTGGCAATATTCAATTGGTACCCGCTGCTATGATGAACCCCATCATAAAACTGTGGCCATTTCGAGGATAGAGATTGGACTTCATAGGGCAAATACATCCTCTAACCTCGAAGGGACACCATTTCGTGTTAGTAGCGACGGATTACTTCACCAAATAGACCGAAGTGGTGGCTCTCAAGAACATGACACACAAAGAGGTAATTGAGTTCTTTACCGTGCATATTATTCATAGATTCGGCATACCACAAACTTTGACTACCGACAAAGGTACTTCTTTTACGTCCAGTCACATTAAAGAGTTTGTCGAATCCTACGGAATTAGGATACTTAATTCATCTCTATATTATGCTCAGACCAATGGTCAGACAGAGTCTAGTAATAAAAGTTGATCAAACTCATTAAGAAAAAGATAGAGGACCATCCCAGGAGGTAGCATGAAGTCTTATCGGAAGCATTATTGTCTCATCAGATATCTAGGCATGGGGCAACTAAGGTAACACTCTATGAACTTGTGTATAGATAAGAGGCCATTTTACCCGTCGCGGTAAACCTAAGATCTCTATGGTTAGCTAGACAAAATGACTTATCCACCGATAAGTATAAGACTTTGACACTAGACAATATTGATGAAGTCACCGATAAGCATTTGAGTGCCTTGAGAGAAATTGAGAAATACAAAGCACGAGTTGCTAAAGCCTACGATAAGAAGGTGAAAGCTAAAACTTTTTAGGTGGGCAAATTGGTTTGGAAGACTATTCTGCTCGTAGGATCAAGAAGCAACAAGTTCGTGAAATGGTCGCCTAGATGGGAAGAGCCACATAGAGTTGTGAAAGTCATCGCCGAGAATGCATACATGGTGAAAGATGTCCGAAGTGAGTCATTACCTAGGGTCCTTAACGGCTGATACTTGAAAAAGTATCATCCTAAGTGTATGGCAAAAAGCATAAGAGAAAAGAGCGGCCGATATGAATAATATCGTTGCCAAAAAATGATGTAATGGCCGATAAGTCGGGAGGACCATCGCCCTTAGAGGTTTTTGGGTGCTTAGAATGTTTTATGGTGCAGAAACTTCACCAAAAAACAGGGGGCATATGTTGACACCAAAAAATTAGAGACATCGGAGTATCTGACACATTATTGGAGTATCCGGCAAGCCTTCTCGGGTTCGGGGCTTCTGGCCCGCTGGAGTGTCCGGCATAGTGCTGGATCATCCGGCAAGCCCTCTCGGGCACTTGGCCCACCGGAGTCTCCGGCACCACGCCGGACCATCCGACAGGCCCACTCGGGTTTGAGTTTTCAACCCACCGGAGCATCCTGCACCATGCCAGATCATTTGGCAAGCCGTCTGGGGTTGGGGCATGAAACCCACTGGAGTATCCGGCACTATACCGGACTGTCCAAATAAGCCCTCTCGGGTTCTCGGATTTACACGACGGACACTTCGGCATTCTACCAGAGACTCTGGTCAACGGAGTATCCGGCACTTTACGGAAACTCTGGTAGTGTCAATTATGGAAGTTTTCAGCAAATCAATTCCAATTTGTTTCCTAACTTGGGAGATCTGTTGCCCTGCGGGATAAGACATAACACTTCTATAAAACAGAGGCCCATGGCCTATTAAGGGTATCCCAATCGAACCTATCATTTACCTATACTTTTTCGTTCTCTCCAAACCCTAATCCCCTCACTCGACCCCTTTTGCTGTTCTTTCTTCATCCCGGTGACGACCGAAGGTGATCTGGCTGGCCTAATCGAGCCCGGATCAACCCTAAGACGATCCTCCTCCGACGGTGTCTCTCCTGAGGCAGGGTTGTCTAAGTGCTGCCCAAACCCGGAGTTAAAGAAGCGTCGGTGTTCCTGCACGGACGTGCGAGCGGTGTGTTGGCCTGGTCCCGATTTCAGCGTCAACACACTTGTCTTGCACTACAATCTCAAATTGATTTGTTTCTGTTTTCAGATGAAACCTAACCTGGACAAGTCTAATTGCAACAGAAATATTAGTAATTCTGACTTGAACTATTTACATTGTTCACATGGGCCTGCTTTAACCCAAATTTACCAATTTCAATGCGATACCCGTGCATAGAAAAATACCATTTTATCAATTAAATCTAAACCTTCTGCTTTTAGATAAAGAGAAGATTATTAGGGAGGACAACACAAGAGAGAGAATATTTGGTTAGAGAAGCAATGAAATCAAAACCTGAGGGATGTGGACTAACTGACTGTTTCAGCTCGACCGGGGCGTCCAGGTCACATGCAGGGAGTGAGGCGACAGTTGGGTTGTTGGGACGCGAGAGTGTCACTTATTCTAGGACACAATTCAAATCCTGAAATGACACTTGTATTGGACGGAGAGAGTAATAAAGTGAAATTCTAGGGATGTATTTGGTTCGAGTATTTGTATCGTATTAAGATTCCAAGAAGCATTCAACTCTGTTACTTTTGTTTGTTTATTCGTACAATGTAATCATATTCCATGGAATGGGATACCAGCTTATACAAGTCCGACTCCCTTCCTCCCCACCCTGTATCAAACTCTGTCTTCCTCCGCAATACTCGTGACTCCCTCGCCGATCCACCGCAAAGCTCATGAATCTCCCCCATTTCCAGTCTCTCCCTCTCTCATCTGCCCCGTCGTCATCAGATGTGGACCGGACCGTGGACCTGAGGTGCGGGGATGGTGTCCACACTCGCGCCTTCATCCAAGAAGAAGAGCCAACGGGGCTGGTGGTGCGCCGCCTCTCGAGGTTGGCGGTGGTAGGCTCTCCCGTGTCGCCAGCCAGCAGCAAGTCACCCGGTGGCGCTGCACCAGCGTGGGTAAACGTCACTGAGGCAGAGACGAGCCCTGCGGTGCCGGCAAAGGGCGATGGCGCGTATCCAGCACCACGCGCGCATAAACGCAAGCCGACCTCAAGCATGCGCAAGGCAACAACGGCACATCGGCAAGGGAAAGTTGATCTACGACGGCAGCGTGTTCTTTGCAGCACATCAATGCACACCAATCTGGTATCTTGTGACCTGAACTGATGTCGTCTCCCTCTCCCTGATTTCTTCATATTCGCTTGTGCAAATCAGATGGATTTAGTTCGCCTAGCCTAGCTTGTGCACATCGGTCACTACTACGAAAAGACCCTTCAATGTTGGGTCATAAGGTTCTGTAGTGTCGGTCAAATTGTGCGACACTCCTCATACGACACCGCTATAAACAGTAATCAATGTCGGTCCATAGAAACTGACACTGAATCAAATTATCAGTGTCAGTCAAATAACATCATCCAGCTGACACTGATAGCATCGTCTTCAGTGTCGGTCAGGATGACGACAGCGTGACCGACACTAGCAATAACAACATCAGTGTCAGCCGGTATGATATCATCTGATCGACACTAGTAACAGCAACAGCAATGTCAGACGGCATAATATCATCTAACCGACACTGCTATTATTTACACAAGTGTCGTTCTCTTGACGCCATACGATTGACACTGCCATTTTCACTGTCGTTTCAGTTACATTGACGTCATGCAACCGACATTGCTCTCACTACCAACAGTGTCGATCTTATGGATGCTAATTTTGTCGACATTGTTTACAGGACTCTCATGTCATATATTATAACATCACGTGGCCGACACTACATCTTAGATTAGGGGTGTCGGTTTCTGTGATGTCACGTAACCGACGCTTTCATATATTTGAATAAGAGCCATATGAATAACATAAATCAAATGCAAATAACATATTACTAAAATATATTGACAGAGACAATGTAGTTAGAAAGTGAATGTTTAGGGTCACATATATACACAAGTTCATCCAATGCAGCAGCTTTATTTACACATATACATGAGTGTACATACTTCACATTGAACTAACAACTAAAATTTCATTTGCTCGGCCGACTCCGGTCTTGTTCATTAATTCTCTTCTGCCCAGCCTCAAGGTTTTGCCAAATTAGTTTAGAATTAATATATTTCGTGCACCAATGAAAACGTTCTTCATGTCTTGCCACATCACCTAATGGGTCAAAATATTTACCCATTGGATGAATAAACTCATGCATCATGAAGCGTATCATTCGAGATGCAATGTTATAGAGTGTGGCTTCATCATATTGGCTTCTTTGCATTTGCACTGCTTGTCTGGCTGCCAATATTAAGAACATAATTAGTAACTACTAAAATGCAAATATCAATATAGTGTGAAAATGCATATAACAATATTACTAAAACTGCAAGTACTTACATTTTTTCATACATAATCTTTCTTGATCAATGTCATGTATTTTTCAGAGCCAGCTTCTATGTATTTGCACACAAAGTAGCCACAATGCACAGTTTTGCACACTTTGGGAACAAAATAGAAAGATATAGACAGAAATATAGTGATATAGATTATTGAATTATGGTGTAGTAGTACCGAGAAATGTGTTTTATAGATAATTTTTCTTTCTGTTTTGGATGGTATTTTCCTCCAAGCTTGATGTTGAACCAGTAAGCGCTGTCACCAATAAGAAATATTGTGTCATGATTATGAATATCAGATCACTAAAGAATTAAAATGATATTAGATGTCATTACGCATCAAAGACTTCTAAGTAATCGTTGTAGGTGCTCCTCTCACGATCAAGGGAGTCAAATACCCAAGCCTTCCCTAATTTTGGATATATCATGAAAGCAATCCAATGATCGCTATAACAAAAGTACACTTAATCATGTTTGTGTTTGAATTTATTAGTCAAAAATAGGGTTAAGTAAGTGATAGAGGAAAGCATATCACTCAAAGTTATAAGGAGCCATGATGCACTCTCTGTCCCGCCAATTGTACATGGCCCTACTATGTAGGCTGCTATAGCATTCCCAGCATTTTCGACCATCAAATTATGGTACGCCTTTTGTCATTCTTCCTCTTGCCCTTCAAATCAGGGTGGTCCATAGGGACGTTGATCGCTGATTGCCTTATTGCTATTGGGTTAAGGTACCCGACTTTCTTATCCGCACCATAGTGGAAGCATATTCTAAAAACATGAAACAATATATAGTCAATTATGATGTTAATTAATAGTATGACTAATTATAAGGTTATTATTATTTGAAACACTTGTAAGCACCATATGGTTATGAGACTGGCATTCAATCTCTAAAGTCAATAGAGAGCATGTATGTCTTCAAATGGCACATTTAGATCCATTGACACAGTGCTAAAAAGTTTCCCAAGAATCTTAGCTTGAATACACTGAACACCTTTAGAACATGCTTTTAAGTACCACCCGTGAAATCTACGCATCATCTAGTCCTTCTCGTTGAACATACGGCTCGGTAATAGTGGCTTGCCATGTTTGAACTCAAGAAAATCATCCTCTGTAAGATCCCAAGATCCTTCAGGAAGACCCTCAGGCACCAGAGGCGTGTGATCCACCAGTTCTTTTTTCTCATAGGTGTATGGTTCTTTCATAACCTTGACGAACGTTTGAACTGTAAAAGAAAACATTAATGTGTGTTCTACACTTTAGCGGTTAACATACTAGTTGATAGAAGGTGCTGACCTATACTCCTATTGGATGTTGAGTCTGTCGCACGTGTCGGTTGAGGCGTAGGGAGGTCATCAATAGACTTCTCAGCAACACCCTCGTCCTCATGTGTCTCAGGAGGCGAAGGGGGTTCATGATAAGCCTCTTAGCAGCAGCAGCCTCATGCTCATGTCTCTCGGGAGACGGACGCCCCTCAGCACCAGTAGCCTCATCCTCATATCTCTCGAGAGGCAGAGGGGTCCATGATAGGCTCCTCAGCACCATCACCTTCATTCTCATATCTCTCGGCAGGCAAAGGGGCCCATGAGAGGCCTCTCAGCACCAGCATCTTCATCCTCTTGTGTTGGAGAAGACCGAGGTGAAAGTGTTGGAGTAGGTCGAGACATTGGTGTCGTTTCAACCGCAGATTGCAAAACAATGTCTCATCGGTGCCAAAGGACAAAATTATTAACGGCATCTCCCAGAGTGTTAATCCCCTCTTCCTCATCAGGATAATCGAGACCAAAATCAAGATACTTGTCATCTACTACCTTGATTAGTTTCACCTGGGCACACTCTGGTGGAATAGATACAGTATGAATAGCACGACCAAGCATTGCAATGCCTTTTGCAACCTTGATGCTCCTTTTCCTGCCAAGAGCCATATTCAATGAGCAAGGAGTATTCTCGATTATATCATCCACTGGGTATTTAGTGGCCGGTTCAGGCGCGGACCCATGGCTGCTTGGAGGCAGGTTTTCAGTAGTTAGAGTAGTCTCGATGTTGTCGTTGACACTGATTTGAACATTCGGTATAGCAAATGGTTAGACAAAATGTGGATTTTCTTTGAGAAATTGGAAGAAGTTTTTTCCACTTCTCGTGTTCATCATCCTTATTGGGTGGATCACACTTCTTGTAGCTGCTCGCGTTGTCCGAGAACCCTAATTTCCACACAGCCATTGAAGAGACGGCTCGTGTATGACCTCGATGTTCCTCGTTTCCAAGGGCAACAGTAAGCTGGTCTCTTTCTCTCTTTGGCTTAAAGTGCCTTCCTTCTCCTTTGCAGCTAGCTCCTTGCCGTTTTGTATAACTTCACTAATATCTGAGCTTTTAGAAATCAATTGCCCATCATTAGTTAACTTGGATCAACCCAAGACCAGTTTTGAGTGCATTCACTACATCCTTCTTGTGGGTCCGATATCCCAGCTTCTCGATCCTATTGTTCTTTTAGCCTCCACTTTTTTATTTTAGCTGCATATCCACCTAAACCGAGATTAGGACGTATCTTGTTCTTTTTACTCAATTCTTTAAAAGACTCGCTGCTCTTTAAAGCATTTTCAGATGTCATCTTCTCAACAAATGCTTTCCAATCATCAGGTGTGATGAAACCAAACTTGTTGAATGATGTCAGACCCTTTCGAGCATATTCCTTATTAAGGTTCATCCTCAATGTCCGAAGGCATCTTTCCATTGTGTAGAGAGAAGCCTTTTTTACACAGTCAAGGCAATCTGTGGGGAAAAGGTACTTTGCGCACAAGTTGTGCTATAATTCATTATTTTTTTTCTTCTGGGACACTGCGCCAATCATAAAATGTAATCCTAACTTTTTCTCTTACTAAAACACCACAATTATTACGCCATTTTGCGTTGATTCCTTCTAGCTCCACAGGCACACCACATTGGTCGAAAGCTTCTACAGCAAAAATTCTAGCATATAGCTTGTTGGCTTTCCTGGAACCACCCTTTCGTGTCTTGTGTGAAGTGGATGATGTGGGGGTGGTCGTGTCCTCAGTCGGCAGTTTCGCTTCTTCTTCATCAGTGAAATTAAGTCGTCTTGTGCTTTGAGCGGGAATGTGCTACAAAAGATAGAGTTATATACGGCATTTTCGTTTGAGTTAAAATTAACAGTGTTAATTTGACTAGCAAATACCTCATCGGTTGGATTGTAATCGAGGTCTTTTTGCGGCAGCCACAACCTTTTTGTGCACAGAGGATAGGGAGGGAAGGTTCCTCAAAAGATGAGCTACTTGAGCTTTTGGGAGAAGAAGCAACACGTGTCGATGCACCAACTTCCTCCATTGTAGAGATTGTGTACTAAGAAATAGAAATATATATATTATTGTATCTAAATGGATATTGAAAAGAAGAGGGTACATGTGTCATATATATTAGAGTCGATCATAGTAGTGTCGGTCAAAGATAATGTCAGCAATACCGACACTATACAGTAACAATGTCTGTCGCTGACGTCATCAAACTGACATTATTATTCACACAGCAATTTCACAAGATTTGCACAGGAATTTCACAGGAATCACATCAAATTCACAGCAGAAACATATGAATCAGCAATTTTACCTTTCTGCCAAAGAAGGTCTTACAATGTATTCATAAACTAAACAATAATATGTATATACATCAAAAATATCATATAGCATTTCGAAGCCACAAGAATTCAAAGGAACAATTGTGGGAGGGGATGCAACTTACAGTTTGCAGATTGCCAGAATAGGGGACGGGAGGCGGCTTACCGAGAAAGAATGGGTGCGGGTACTTACATTAGGGTTTCGGAGTGGGTGAGGGGGAGAGGAAATGATGGCCGGAAGACCGGAGCCGTAGCAGGAAACGCGGTGGGCGCCGAGGTCGGAGGCGAACACGCAGCCGAATGTCAAAGGACGACGAGCGGCCTGGACGGTGCCGGAGCCAAGGAGGACGATCGACTAGCCGCGGCCGGTGCCGAAGTAGCATCGATGGGAGGCGACAGGTTTAGGGTTCGCGAAAAATTTTGACAGCGTAACGGCTTCACGAGAGAAATGAAAATGCCACAGGGTTTAGTGTGGAACGAAGCGACAAGGCCTGCTTATTTAGTAAGAGTAACAATGTCAGACACCATGATGTCATGGTAACTGATACTACAAAAACTGCTAATAAGATTAATAATTTCTTTACCGTTTTATTTCTCGACGTATATAATGAATTTTGATCTACAATTTGATTTTACTAAAATTTCTTTTCGAAATTTTTTGAGTCTTTTCATGAAATTTTTAGTTCAAATGGTACAATAGGTTACCAATCATACGGCACTATACGTTATGAGTACAAGAAAATGTTGAATGTAGGTCGAAAGTGATTACAAAATTTATAAAAAATGTTCTAATAATGAAATAGTAATGCTTATAACCTAGAAAACAATGTACAAGATAATGGAACATTTGGCGCGTAACAAAGTTTGAAATAATTTAAGTTATGTTTGCTGAGTGACGTTGTAATTTTGGTCAAGCCAACCGAAACTACAAAACTAAGAGACCGACACTGTTGTCTTTGCAATGTTTGTCGCTGCTGATTTCAGCATGTCTGACACTATTAACAAGTTTAACAATTTTTTTAATATTTTTTTCTGGACATATATAATGAATTTTGATCTACAATTTGATTTCACTAAATTGCATTATGTAAGTAACCTGTCAAATTTCTGTCTGAAATTTTTTGAGTCTTTTCATGAAATTTTTAGTTCAAATAGAACCATAGGCTACCAATCATATGGCACTATACGTTATGAGTACAAGAAAATGTGGAATGTAGGTCGAAAGTGATTACAAAATTTATAAAAAAACATTCTAATAATGAAATAGTAATGCTTATCACCTAGAAAACATTGTACAAGATAATGGAACATTTGGCGCTAAAAAAGTTTGAAATAAATTAAGTTATGTTTGCTCAGTGATGTTGTAATTTTGGTCAAGCCAACCGAAACTACAAAACTAAAAGACTGACACTGTTGTCTTTGCATTGTCGGTTGCTGCTAATTTCAGCGTGCCCGACACTGTTAACAAGTTTAATAATTTCATTAATTTTTTTATCGACATACATAATGAATTTTGATCTACAATTTGATTTTACTAAATTGCATTGTGTAAGTAACCTGTCAAATTTTTGTTTGAAATTTTTTGAGTCTTTTCATGAAATTTTTAGTTCAAATGGAACTATAGGTTACCAATCATATGGCACTATACGTTATGAGTAAAAAAAATGTTGAATGTAGGTTGAAAGTGATTACAAAATTTATAAAAAAATACATTCTAAAATGAAATAAGAATGCTTATCATCTACTAGAAAACATTGTACAAAATAATGAAACTTTTTGTGCTTAAAAACATTGAAATATTTGAAGTTATGTTTAATGAGTGATGTAGGTAGCTACCGACCCTTTGGTTGTAACTCACCGACACTGTTGTCTTTGAAATGTCAGTTATTGGTGATGTCAGGCCGACCGATACTACTAACTAAACCCTAGTCATTCTCGCATATATATATGTATCCCGCCCCCCTTGCTTCTCAACCGTCAGCACACCGCCGCCCCTCAGCCGCACACTGCCCCTCATGTCACGCCGCTCGTCCTCCTATCACACCGCGTGTATGGTCCTTCTTCGGTTGTTACTTATGACGCAAAGTGAAGAGCATGAGGACGCTTATCAACAACGTCCAAATCTAGCTTCACTTGCCCTTGCATTACTGGCATCATGATATTTCTACTCTTTTAGTCTACATCTTATACTTAATTTCTGCGTTCCCTTCCGGGCGCAGCCTGAGCCAGACGAATGATAAGCATCGGCCTCCGAGAACGTCGCCGCCGTTTAGCAGCAGGTAGACACGACCCTTACCGTTCTAGGCTCTGTTAACCCTCTTGAAGACATGTATTTGGAAAGATTTTGTAAAATGTCATTGTTGTAATTTGTAATGATATTTCTATTTTGTAATGATCAACATGTGTTCATCGAAGATTCTGGGATATGTTAATTGGTAGTACTCGCTAATGTAATGTCGCTCAAAGATGATGTCAATATATTCGACCGACACTATATTTATTTTTAATGTCGGTTTCCGCTGACACCACACATGACCGACACTATTGCTATTTGTAATGTCGGTTTTCACTGACGTCATACATGACCAATACTATTGCTAATTTTTATTTGTACCGAAATTACCCTCCCCTTTCTTCTTCTATCCCCGCGCGCCGGCATCCTCTCCATTCTCGCTCGCTCTCCTGGTCATCCTCATTCCTCATTGCTCGAATCTCGCTCGCTCTCCCGGTCATCCTCGTTCCCATTGTGTCTAGCTTGGATCGACGTTTAGGGCAAGTGGCACCGGACCATGTCCCTGGCGTCTTCCTACCGATCCATGTCAAAGCAAAGGGTTTCATCTAGCTCGGTGAAGGCTGCGACGTCTCAGAGCCTTGCGACCAGCTTGGATGTGCGGCAACTCCCTCTGATTGATTGTCTAAAGTGTGAAAAGCGGGTCATTAGGCTGCAGAGCAAGAAGGCCAACACGTACGGTGAATTCTTCTTCAAATGCGAGGAGAATCAATAGGTGAGGGTTCAATTCTGCTCTGATTTAACTTGCTTTAATGCACCTGTTATTTAGAATGCTTTGAATCTCATTGTAGGATGATCCAATGAGGTGCGGTTTTTACAAGTGGAAAAAGGACTAGGAAATTGTTGGCTGCAAATGTTCAGGTTTATATCACCATGTTCAGGTTCAATCAGAGGAAGAACAGAAGGAAGCAGTTGATGTGTCTGTGGAACTAGCAAACTTGAAACTTGAAATTGCACAAATGACTTGTGAATTAACTGAGTTGAAGCATGTGATCAAGAAGTTGAGCACAAAGATGAAGGCAGGAGTGCTAGCTGATGGTTTTATATCATCACTGCTTTAGTTGGTTGTATAGTAGGACTATTGGTGGCAAACATGTTAAAGTAGGAGAATGTGATAAATGTATTGTATTTCAGACTCTTATTTCTGTTTGAATTATGAAATTGTGTCAATGTTGTTTGGTTCCCTGTTTTAGTGCCAAACATGTTCCAGTTCATTTTTTAAAAAAAATAGAAGTAAGTTACGTTAATGTCAGTTTCTGCTGACATCATAATTGACCGATACTATTGCTAATTATAATGTTAGATTCTACTGACATCATACTTGAATGACACTATTGTTCATTGTAATTTTGGTTTATGCTGACGTCATACTTGACCGACACCATTAGTGTCCATATTGACCGTCACACCATATTGACAGTCAAAGCTCTCGGTCCCACTAGACGAATCCAGCTGGATCGTCGCTCAGTGGAAATTGGAGTGTCAGAAGGTGAATCGCTCAGTGAAAACTGGAGCGTCGGAAGGTGAATCGCTTAGTGGAAACTGGACCGTCACCCCAAAGGTTATAGAAGGGTCGCAACTATGTTTCGAACCATCTTCATTCTCGTGTTCTCCATCTCATCTCTTTCGAACCATCTTCATCTTCATCTCCAATGGCGTCCCAGAGAGTGCAGGAGCTTGAGAGACAGCTTTAAGAGTCGGAGGCACGACTCGTCAAGCTTCGTCAAGGTCTTGATGATATGTGGGTGTCCCTCCGGCTTCAAACCGACATGGCATCGGACATTTTCAAGAAGATGAACAGTGCTGTGATGAATCTGAAGTTGGGTAGTCTGGAGCACCCTTTAGGCCAAGGGGGTCTCCTGCCCACTTCCTCCGCGCCATGGCTCCTCTAGAAGGGATGCTGAGTCGGCTCTCTGAGAAGATGGAGTCAGAGCGCCGTGACCTGGCACAAACAATTGCGGACCACATACTGTCTGCGGTAAAGGTATGCCTGCCTAACTTCCCCTTTGACACCTTAGTTCAGCTGGCGTCCCATCACGACGCGACGACCAGGGAGGCAGAGGCGACCATCAAGCACTTCTCCACCGAGGTGGCCAATGCAGCTGTTTAGGAGGAGGAGGAGGAGGAGGAAGAGGACTTCGACATGGAGGACTGGGACATGGAAGACTAGTTATTATAAGTAGTAGTAGTAATTTTATAATTTTATAAATATTATGTTTACAAGTTATGTAAATTTAAAAATATTATTAGTAGAAGTTAAAAGTGTAATGGCGGCTGCAAAGTCGGTTTGTCCTTTTAATATCGGTTTCTGCTGACGTAATATGTGACCGACACTATTGCTCGTCATAATATCAGTTTCCGTTGACGTCATACAGAAGCGACACTATAACTCATTGTAATGTCGGTATCCGCTGACGTCATACCTGCTCGACACTATTAATTGACGTACTTTAGTCGCACCTCGACAATACTTGGTAGTATCTACCAACTTATAAGCTCTGGCTGTCTGTATGTAGATGTGGAAGCGTGTAAACTGTATGGTAGGTTGGCACTTGAGGTTGCGTATAACCTGCGTAATCTCCAGCACGAACCTGGTCAAATCGTTGAACATTCTTCTTTTTTCCATTATATAATAGAAATAAGTTACGTAAAATTATATTAGATACTTTGTCATTTTATAAATAATAATAGTAAAAGTTAAATATTATAAGAGTCTTGCAGATTCTATAATTTTATAAAAAATTTTACGGCAAGTTAAATATAAAAAGAGAGTACATGTATATGGACAGGTTCTTTAATTTAATAAATATTTTGGAAGAGGGAGTATTTTGGAACGGAGGTAGTACAATGGTAACGTTTATGTCCGTTTCTACTGACGTCATACTTGACCGATACTATTTCGCATTGTACTTTAGTCCCACCTCGCCGATTCTTGCAAGTGTCGACCAATTTATAAGATCTGGTATTCTGTCTGTGTCGAGCGATCATGTAAACTGTATGTCCAGAATATACATTGCACGGCCAGCAATGTGCAGTCTGGACATATTGTTGTACTTTCTTCTTTTTGTCATTATATACAATATATGAGATAGCAGTGTTGTCCTGACCTACGACACCAAAAACTGACACTGCTAAAAGATACAAGTTTCGACTATTCTTGATTTCAGCACGACTGACACGGATAGGTTAATTATCAGTGTCAGTTTTTGTTAGATCACGTTTGTCCGATACTATAATGTTCCTTCCTAGTGTCGGATGTGGAAGAAGTAAACAATAACCGACACTGGTGTCGTGTTATGTAGTATCGGTTGCTCGTGACGTCTACTGGTACCGACACTATTGAGTAATGTTAGCCATTAGTGTCGTTTTGCAGGATGATGCGGTCACAACAGTGTCGATTCGTAACGTTAGGGGGCTAGCGGGACTTGTTAGTGTTGCTTGTTATGTTTGGTCGATATTGTTATAATTTTTTAAGTGACACCGTAGCCTTGTTTTGTAATAGTGGGTGGATTCAGTTTGCCCAGCCTCATTTGCTTCTGTTTCTTTCCAATCTATGAATTTGTTGTGAATCTTGTGGAGCCTGGAGATTGGTTGCTGGCCTATACTTCTTGTGAATTTATGTGCATGGCCTCTTCAATTGAAATCGATGTTTGGTCGGTGGATTAGGCTGTTGCATCAATGTGTAAGCTGGATTAGCGCTGTCGTGTTGGTGGCTTAGTGCTAGTTAATTTTATTACGTTACATTTTTTCTTAATCAAACAATGTAATGGAATCATAAACTATTACATATTTTGAACCAAACAAAGACTGTAATGGGATACATTGATTCCGATTGCACATGCATTTGATTAAGATTCCAATACCGTTACCAATATTGAACCAAACACCACCTAGATTCATCAGAAATTTGTATCCTTCAGGACTCACATGATTTGGAGCAGAACGCTCCGCCTCAGCATAAATCTTAAACATGGTAGCATAAAGCATCCGTACAAAGTCTTGAACCTTGATTTCCGTAAATAAAGATAACACCTCACCAAGTGCAAGGATTGAAGAGAAATCATCTTCTTGGACAGTCAAAGACTCAGTGAACCATTCACAACAGACCCAGACTTTAAGTTTGACCTGTGAGAATGTCTTCTTTCCAACACCATGGCTACTAATTGTAGATCAAAGGCTCCTCGCCCTCTCAAACATCTTTGTGGCCCCAACAAACAGCCTTGGTATTGATAACATCTCTATAAGTACGAGATAACTCTCGATTTGGTGGAGATACGACACAAAATCG
The DNA here is from genome assembly GCA_001602315.1 of Zoysia pacifica. NCBI lineage: Eukaryota > Viridiplantae > Streptophyta > Magnoliopsida > Poales > Poaceae > Zoysia > Zoysia pacifica. Next base: position 203,453 of record BCLH01000176.1, on the reverse strand, counting down.
ATCCGGCTACAAATGTACATGATTCGAACCCTGCAATCGCAGCATCACTTCTCCTCTGATTATCAATCATGCACACACAATTGACCTCACTAAAAAAGCTAATTTGAGCCCATAAATAGAAGAACATAAGCAAAAACAAGGAAGAACACAACTTAGTTATAAAATCTGAATTAAACTCATAAAGTTGAAATCCACCAAACCAACAAACAACGAAAATGCTTTATAACAGAAGAAAACTAATCAAAAACCTATCTTTAATGATGCTGCTACTGTTTATATAGAGGGTCGAGCATCCTTAGGAGGCAAACCCTAATATTAATAGGCTTAAGAAAGATACATGGCTTAAAGACTAAAAGATAGTGTCGCAGCACTAAGGCAGTTTCTAGATGTTATATTGTTTTAATAATTCCCATTGACTCCAGTCAAATTTAGAGATGAGACTGGTGTTGTTGGAAAGGCTATCTTCTTAGCTTTTCATCCATATGTAGAACCTCCAAAATGGATTCCATATGCGAATTGGGTGTCCGTTTTAGTGGGGTCTACTCCTGGAACCCGGGGGCAATTCGACTCCGAGTTGGATTGACTCTTTTCTAAGACCCCATGTGTCCGAGCATTTCCAAATCCTTCTTCATGCTTCCCTTGATTCTCTTCAATGTTCCTAATCATGATAAAATCACTAGGTAACAATTTATTCTTAAAAGAAAAAAGACATGTGTTTACGAACGAGCTCACCTCTGAAGTCAATTATTGTGCATGAGTTCTGTTAATACTAATTCGAGGAGTGGTGTGTGTATCTAAAGGAGTAATGTCTTCTTGATCCTCCTTTTTTTTTAGTCGTCCTTGATTAAGTTTATTATTGAGACATTGACTTCACTATGCCCTGCAACATGCATAAAAAGGTAGAGGCTATGGGGTATTTGAATGCAATCACTTGGTGGCTCAAAGATCCTCGTAATCTCATTATTCTCCTTTTCTTGTTAGCAAACCGTCCTCATCTTGCTTGCTTGGATAGCATAATTCGTTAAAGTTGTTTTAAAAATCAAATCAATTTTGTGCTCACTTTCTCGAATGCGAGAAAGTCTTGGAGGTATTTTTTCGGAAATAATATCATGATACTTTTGCAAATAATTAGTAACAAGAGCAGGCAAATAGCTAGAAAGATTATGACATGAAAACAATGTATCTTTGCATACTAAGGCTCCACATGAAGCATTTATATCATAAAAATCAGCATGACTAATTTTTTGGAATAATTTTTGCTCCAAGCAATTCATGTTATATGAAACATTATCACCAATCTCACTAGAAGGTAAAATATATTTTATCCTAACAAAACATGACATGACATTGTAGTTGCTATTCTCATCTTCTAGTTTGTCATCTAATCGCACAATATAAGAAGTTGTCAAATTCAAACAAATGTAAACTCTGCACCGTAAAGACACCTTTAGAATCGTAATTACCTATAACATAAAATTTGGTTCTAGTTGATAAACGCAATTCAGGTTTCAAAAATATCATCCTCTCTACTGTAGTAAGGTCAAAAAATAGAATCATATTTAATATAACCCACAGTGTTTGGAGAAAATAGCGACTCAACATTTTCACATGTAATGGGTGTGAAAATTTTAATTTCAGCACTAGTGAATGGATAAAAATTAGAAGTATCAAATTCATTCACTTCTTGTTGCATAGCAAGAATAAAAATATCTACACATAACCGTTCCTTATCACAAGAACTAGTGGGCAAATCTGTGACACCCCGGTGTCAAGCAGCTAAAACATGCTCTAAGTGCATTGTAATACAGTATCAAGAAAGATGACAATTGTTCAAACCGGTTTGAATTCTTCAAATTGATGAAAAAAATTCAAATAAATGGCAAAATACAACTTGTGAAGAAACCCACAACTTTAAACAAAAAGTAACCAATATAAATATACCATCCTGAAGTATGTGGCAAGAAGTAATTTTGATGAATTTTTTAGAATTTTAGCAACTAATCTAATGCCCCAAAAATTCGAGCAATGTTCAAAAAGTCAACATTTTGTATGAATTTAAATTCAAATTCTGTGCAGAATCAGATCTTCGTGAAAAACAAACGTTGTTCGGCCTCTTGTGTTTGGTAAGCACGAAAATCAGCATAATTATTCGAGCTTGGGAAGTATGGTTTTTGAGTGGAAACATTACAGCAGTTTTAATTTCCAGAAAATGATAAAATCTACCTGGGCCCATTTGTCAGCTGCACGTGACGCTTCTTGCTTGGATTGGGAAGCAGGGGTGGCAAATGGCAGAGAGCTCCGTCTCTCTCCCCAGTCAGGCTGGTCGTGGCCGAGTTAAACCTCTCCTACCCGGCCTCCTCGCACTCTTCCTCGGCTCTTTCATCACTTTCCTTCCTCCCGAAGCTTCGTTCGTCCCTTCATTTTGCTTGAGCAGGCAGAGCCACCATTGCCGAGCCGACTCTCCCTCGCCGAGAAATTCGTCGCACGTGGTGAGCTATTTGTCGAGCCTTTGCACTCATAGGTGCGTTGCGATGTCACGCACACCACTGACCAACTTTTCCTCTCTTTTGTTCACCGAGCTCGACGCAGTTTGGTCGGCACCGTCACCATTGGAGAGGAACGCCACACCCCGACGGTGACATCACATCTCCGAAGCTTTTCTTGAAGAACCACCCGATGCCGGTCTTCTTTATTGCTCCATGAAGCTTCAGTAACAGACTATTCTGCATTTCGTCACTTTCTTTGAGCTCTAGATCTCGCCGAATTTCCACCGTCGCCGCTGCTCGTCGCCTGCCCTCTCCGGTGAGATTCTACTGTTGGTAACCTAACCATTAGATTGATCTCATTATCCTTATCATTTTGGTCTTTATTTTACCAAAATCAGTGGTCATTTGCGCAAATCCGGCCATCTGCCGGCAAGGAACTCCATTGCCGGCGAGCAGCTCTGCTCTGGATCTCATGTGGCCACGTCCGGATCTTTTGCGGCAAATCGTGTGGTCTTCTGTGTGGCTTCAGCCATTTCCAGTTCAGGAATTTTAGAAAATTCATTATAAATTGTAGAAAAATCATAAAAATGTGAAATAAAGTTTTCTGGAATCCTTGTACCCAGATCTATACACTGTATATGGTTATTGTCATATTTATCTAAAATAATAATAATAATTATATTTCAGATAATAGAACTACAATATAAATTCAGATATGCAATTATATTTATGAATAAATTATGAAAATTGGTCAGCATGCATATCATTACATACCAGAGTGGTCACAAAGTCTCATTTTTTAAATTATGCATATTTTGGTAGTTATTGCATATTTATTGATTCCTAGAAAATTAATTGTAATAAATTATTCTTGCATGTTTAAATTACGAATTTTGGTCATAAATTATGTTTCCATGTTCTTAATCTACATTAAATTACATTAATTTGAAATGTGAACAGAAATATATTAAATGGTTTCTCAAACTTAAATTTACTTAATTACTTAATGTATTTGAGTAAGTCCCCTCTGTACTTTTGAAGTAACTTCAGGTCAAAAGGGTGTCTTGCATGTTACTAGCACTGTAAAAAATTAATTGCCCTAATATGTTAAGGAAAAATACCTTTGTGTACTCTAAATTCTCACGCTCCACTTAATTACTTAAAGCTTTGTTCTAATTTACTGGATAGATTACATTTAATGAATTTTAAATAGAAGTTTAGATCATTTCTGTTCAGTAAATTTGATCTACTGATTCTGTGCATTCTACTTGACAATTTGGAGCCTTGGATCATTTTCATTTCTATTTTAATGCATTAAGGCATGGTATTCCATTCATATAGGAACCGGCGTTGAAGGCGAGCCGACTGATCTGATTGTTGGGGATATCTCTTCTGGCGCTAATCACTCTCTAGATTGTGCTAACAACCCTCCAAACCAAGGCAAGCCCCGGTGCACTCCTAATATTTTACAAAATTTTTCTTGTTTTCCCACGTGTATGCAGGTCTTGTATTGTGCATTACGTGTAGGAGTCAACTGAAACCTAGTTTTACATAGCACCTCTATTTTCCTATGGGTTTGGTTTAGTTTGTCTAGCCTCAGGTTAGATGTTGCTACGCATAATATTGGGTCCTCGGTAGAAAGATCGGGTGGTATGGAGACTACCCGGTATAGGTTTGGTTCAGGTTTTCTATAATCTCACATGGATATGAAAAATGAGACCGGACGGAGAAGTTCATGTGTAGGTCGAGGTGGCAAGATTGGCCCTTGTCCGCCATAGCCCTGTTCGTGTCGGCTGAGGACCGATCGTTGTGGCCCCGTTGATCAAGTTTGAACAGTACCGAGAACATGGTAGTGATCATGGGAACTAGTAAACTAAGGTAACTAAATTAATGTAGTGGTTGGACGATCCCTCACCCCCTCTTCTGGTGATGATATTTAGGAGAGTGCACGGGCTAACTATGGATAGCCCTGAGGTGTGGTACCGCGTGGAGAGGTGTACTCGGGAGGAGTGGGACTCGGACCGGCTCTATGTTGTTGTTGTGAAAGGTTGCCGTACGTGACTTTTCGGAGTGCACGTACGTCCTGTTACTTGGGTGAAAATCGATTCGAATCGCCGTCCCTCGCGGTCATTGAGTACCACTTGTGATCGCTGTCACATCGTAGTAAGAAGTGAATATTAGTGTTGTACATGCTGTTTTGCACTTTAATTAATTGTATGGAACCTTGTTTGTTTTAGCATAGGTTGCTCACATTTACTTTATGCAAGAACCTCACTTAAGTTGGGCCAAAACTTGAAAGGAGGACTAACTTTTAGCATTGTTATTATGCAAATATTCCAGCACCTTTGATCAGCCCTAATGCATGCTAGGAGTCAGTCTTAGAAGGCCAATTTGACGGGTAAGACTTGCTGAGTATTAGTTGCTCAGGGTTTGTTATTTAAATTTTTGTTGCAGGTATGCCTCACGCTGAGTATTGCGATTGTTATAGCAAGGTGGTGTGAGAAGGTGAACCCCCGAAGGATTGGGAGTGCGTTCTCGCATCACCATCCTCTCACCAGGAGGGATGAAATCATGTTTATGGGCTGACATGATTTCATTTTATGTTATGTATCATCGTGTTGTATCGCATCCGCTATGTAATCGAATTTTGAATCTCTTTTGTGCACTCAACCAGAACCTAAGTTGTAATAACACTAAACTTCAGTTTGTACTCTATTTTATATGTGCTTGTGTATGTACTTTTGGACTCTCACTTCATTGAGGTTTCACCCAAGATTAATCTTGGATAGCTAACCCTTCATTTTGAGGTGGGATGCTACAAAATCAAACATCGACAAAGATAAATAGATAAAAGGTGATACTAGCAGTTGCTTTACAAAATTAGAATAGACAAGAAATTTCAGCACAATAAAAATATTGTCACCGTTTGTAGATCGATGTTTAGTAAGTTTCTTCTCATTTTCGACAATACCTTTTGGCGTATTATGATCAGTCTCATCTTGAACTATGCATGGAACATTGTTTATCTCTTCTTTCTCCATATTGTATCACTTTCATATTGTTTGATCTCAATTTCTTGCAAAATGATAGATGCAATAGGAGTACAGTAGAAAACTCCTCCTCCAAAGAGTGTACATAACAACTAGACATAGGTTCAGAACATGTATCAACAAAAGTTTCTCATTAAAATTTTAGCACCACTCCATGTCCGAGGATATTTTTTAGTTATATATAAACATTACCACCAAGTTGAAGCACTATCAACTAATAAACTAGCAAAATTCAAAAGCTTTCACCTTTCACACATACGGCATTGTTCAAATATGTTATCCATCTCTCTCTTCCAAACAATATATTTAAAAGAATTTAAACCATCATATAAAGGAAGAGATGAAAAATATAATTACTCGTGTAAAGAGATGATGTAGCAATGGTCGAAACCTCATGCATCTTTTGATCACGAGCAACATCTCTCTGAGTTGGATTACATCTCTCAAAGTTTGCCAACATATTGTCCACATACTCATTATGTTTTTTAAAGGTTGCATCGAGATTATCAAGGACTCTTTGCAAAGTATTACTCACATTGTATTGATCTCCTTTTCTTCCTGTCATAGATAAAAAAATAGCATATAGACAGCACAAAATATTATTCCTACAACTATAGTGGGATGGGTGGTGAAAATTCTGCAAGAGAAAATGCTTACCGAGCTCTTACAAGGTTCTTACTAAAGCAAAGTAAAGGATGGTGCAATCGGTGATAGGAGAAAACTGGAATCAGTGATGTAGCAGTTGAAAGGTCGCATACAGTGCTGCATAGAGATGAATATGTGGAGCTTGGAGGGCTGAAAATTTATTAGTGAAACACAATTCTATAACAAATAGCAATATTAAATAAGTGTTCTAAGTATTATGTTCTAGTTGCTGGCCCGATCTTATAAAAAATTTAGATATTACAAGAATATGAATGAAGATATCAAAGGACAGCAACAACACAAACGATAATGTATCAAAAATTAGCAAATTGTTCAGCACTTGAAAAATTAGCAAAAGTTAATTTTCGGCTTCTTGATGTTCAAAATTTTTTATTTTTCTCTTATTTTTCTTATATTTTTCTCTGAACTAGAAGCATAAAAGATGGTACACGACCAAATTTTAGATTAATAAGATGAAAGATGCGACTTGGAGAAAATATCAAATTTCTTCTAAATCTATTCCCAAACTTTGGAGCGCGAAAACAAAAACTTTTGATCTGAGACAATTGAATCTAAAGACGTTAGAGGTTGGGAAATTTTCTGTAGATATCTAAGAAGTACTTATATGTCTAATTTGGAGTACAAAAATAAAAGTTATGACTACTTTAATGATGGATCTCCGTATCAAATTTTTTTTGAAAGGTTGAAAACAGTTTCGGATTTCAAATTGGGTGCCAATTTTGTATATGATTTTGTCAGAAGCTTATGGATGGTTGATGTGGATGCTGATGATCTATTTGTGATTGAAACAAGGGATGGGTGTGTGAGAAATTTGATGCAAGATAACAGAAATGAACACGGATAATAGATTGAATGATGCAAACGATAAACGGCGAAGGAAAACAACTGAATACAAAAAGATTTTAAAATCCAGCAACCAAAACACAATGTAAGGACACAAACTCAACACTACGGACTCTGAAATAAAATTATGCAAAGGCTAAACATGACTTGGACAGGGGAATATCTAACTATCTATTTTTTTCTGTTACGGCTTTTCTGTAGACGATAGGATGAATGTAAAATCGACAAGGATATATGTGAACCTGATGGTATACCTGAAACTCTGATTACCAATTAATGTGTATATGGTTCCCGATCTTCCGTTAGGTCGTGATAATTTTCGATTTGATAGAGATGTGACACAAATCGATCTGACCTAATATCAACACGATTTGAACCCGCAATCACAACACCACTTCTTCTCTAGTTATAAACCGTGCACATACAATTGACCTCATTAAGAAAGCTTATTCTAGCCTGCGAATCAAAGAACAGAAGCAAAAACAAGAAAGAACGTAACTCAATTACGAAATCTAAATTAAACTCACGAAGCTAGAATCCATCAAACCGTCAAAAAAGGCGAAACTATTTTATAATGCAGCTACTGTTTATATAGAGGGTCAGGCGTCCTTTGGTGCAAACCCTAATATTAATGGGCTTAAGAAAGATATACGGCCCAAAGAGCAAAAGATACTATCGTAGCACCAAAGCACTTTTTAGATGTCATATTGTTTTAATGATTTCCATTGACTCCGTTCAAATTTGGAGATGAAATCGGTGCCGTTAGAAAGGTTATCTTTTTAGCTTTTCGTCCATAGCAATAACGTTCAAAACGGATCCTGTATGTGACCTGAGCGTCTGTTTTAGTGCGGACTGCTTCTAAAACCTAGGGCAACTCAACTTCCTTCAAGTTAGATTGACTCTCTTCCAGAGTCCCACATGCTTTGTTGGTCTTGAGCATATTCAAGTCCTTCTTCGTACTTTCCTCGATTCTCTCCAGTGCTTTTAATTATGATAAAAATTATTATGTAGCAATCTATTTTTAAAGGAAGGAAGATATGTGTTTAGAAATGAGCTCACCTAATGTTAATTATTGTGTACGAGTTCCGTCAATACTAATTCAAAGAGTGATGTGTGTATCTAAAAGAGTGATGTACTCATCAGATGTCTTCCGCGCATAGCTAGCTCTTGGCAAGAATATACCCCTTCAGATGTAGGACCATCTGCAGTACATTACTGCAAGATGATAATTGACAATCATTATCAGGCTCACAATCAGAATCAATATCTTTCAGCATAGCTCGACCCACAACTGGCTGGCTTTGTATTGTTTTAGACAAAAGGTCAAAAACGCAATGTGGAACTTCAGTTCCCAGATCTTTCAATCTCCATCGAACAGTTTTGGCCTTTTGGAAACATAAACAGAGGAGCAAAATGAATGTTAAGACTACTATGAACATATAGGAAACTATCATGAACATATAGGAAACTATAGAAAAGCATGATTGGAAAACGTACTGCTTGGGGAAGATGCTGGCATTGTGATGCCACCTTCAGAACATATATAATGGCTGCCACAAGAGACTCATCGTTTGAATCAGGTAATAATTCAATTGCATGAATTGATGCTCGTTTCCAGATATCACTTTCAAACTCTAACTCAGAAAGGGCACTAAAAACCTGACACAGTTACAATAAAATCATAACTATATCCGGTATTGAATATATTCTGTATATATTCTACTCTAGTCACAGTCAAACAATGCACGGTCCTATTAAATTGAGGAACTATGTTGAGATGTTCCATAGTTCATTATGAGTGATGAGTTGAATTCTGTTTGAGTTGCAAAGTTCTTGGAATCACATTTAAATCTTGGTTAATTATTTACTAACTTGTGAAATAGTGAATACGGTTGATTATTTGGAGGAGAAAGAAAAATGTTTGCTTGTTTCATGATGTGTAGGTGTATAGAGTCAACTTGGCGGTCAGCGGCAGGATGATCGGACACAAGTTGGGACTTGGAGCTGAAGGATCGAGAAGTAGGGTGTGGTAAGGGTAATCCACACTGTACACGTGGAGAAGGCAAGAAGCACGAATGTTTTTTTTTTAAAAAAAGAAAGGAGACAAAGCTTTGGCTTATGTAGAAAGCCAACTGAAGGTCTTACAACACTGGGATTACCAGTTTAACTTGACAAAAACACCACAGGTAGCCATCAACCGAGCCTCTGCTCGAATGTTTTTTTTTTAAAAAAAAAGGAGACAAAGCTTTGGCTTATGTAGAAAGCCAACTGAAGGTCTTACAACACTGGGATTACCAGTTTAACTTGACAAAAACACCACAGGTAGCCATCAACCGAGCCTCTGCTCCTGACGGACTACCAACCAGCTAAGGACGAAAAGGCTACCAGCCATCTAAGATCAAACGTTCACAGACTAGCTACTGGACGAGCAACGAGGCCCCAACTTCAACAGACCACTAAACCTCAACCGCACTACCAGAACTCAAAACAAGCTCGCGAGACAGAAAAGTCCGTCATGGACCAGCATCAAAGGCAACGAACTACTCTCACTCAGAGCATTTCCACATCTTAGACAAAGGTTGAAGGCTGAAGATTCTTCAGCGTCGATTCCAGCTTCTGTAGGAGCTCCTTAGCACGACCCTAATCTGCTTCCTTCAGTAACACCAGCCACTTCTGTACAAAAGAGATGCCATGAAACAGATCATGAGCAGGTTCAGGAAAGATCTTTTCAATCATCATCTTGTTCCGCACACGCCACATGCCTAGAAGACACCTGCAAAAAACACCATTCCAGCAGATTTTGAAAGTGATACTTTGGAAATGACTTGATCTGCCTAAAAGGAATCCACCGAATGGGGAAACCCTTCCCATTCAAAGGTATCCCTGACAACACACCAAACATAAACCGCCAAAGGGAATGTAAAGAAAATATGATCAGTAGATTCAGGGGAATTGCACAAAATACAAGGTTCATTTCGCTTCTTGACTCGAGCTTTTAAAATCAGCCCCGATGGTAATCTATAAAAGGATATTTGCCACAGAAAAATCTTAATTTAAGAGGTATTCTATTGGCCCAGATTTGATCCAACATCTGACTAAAAGCCCCTTGGAATGTTAGAAACTTATATAATGATCTGGTGGAGAAAATTCCTTTTTCCTCCTAGACCCATTTAACTGAATCTCTAGGTCATCCAACCTCACATTCTCTGTCAGTTCAGATAGGACGTCCCTTTCCTCTCTTTCAATCTCACCAAATTGTCGCCTTAAGGTAATATGTACCGAGCCATCTTAAAAACAGTCTGCTACAATAGCTTCAGGTCTAGCACGGATAGCGAACAAATGTGGCACAATCAGCTTCAAAGGCACATTCCCCAGCAAAATGTCTGTCCAAAATTTAATATTCTTCCCATTATGAGCCTCAAACATCACACCCCATTGGAACAAATGTTTAACTTTGTGAAGTCCTCTCCGGAATTGCCACCCACCTCGGTCATGTGATTGGAAGAAACCTCCCGACCTCATATATTTTGCTTCGAGACTCAGAAACCATAGATCCTAAGACCTCCGAAGAATCTTCCAAATCCATTTTACCAGTAAGCAATCATTCATAATTCGAGTATTTAAAATACCTAGACCTCCGTCCTCCTTAGGTCTACATACCGCCTCCCAGTTCATCAAATGGTGCTTATGGTTTTTCTCAGCCCCTTGCCAAAAAGAAAGATGCCTGTATGGAATCCATGGATTTATGACTAGGGTTGGGTAATCTGAAAAACCCCCATCATATAGATCGGTAGACTTCTTAGGCACGAGTTGACTAAAGATTATTCCCCCCCCCCCTTTATATCTTCCTTTTCAAGGGGCAGTCTTTTGTGCATCTTACTCACCAACATATCAAAATGTGCATTGTACAAGGCATGATCTGACATGGGTATCCTAAAGTAAAAAGTAAGACATCACCTTACAATTGAGCATATTGGCAAACATCACTTCCTTCTCTTGTGAAATCCCAAAGGAAAACACCTCGTCCTTATGAAAATTTATCTTCAGTCCCAAGAGAAATTCAAAGCAAGAAAGGATTAGTTTTAAGCTACGGATATTTACAAAGGAGGGAGCCATCATGACCATCGTGTCATCCGCATCTATAATACCTATAGAGTATTTCCCGCTAAAAATCAAAATTCAAAATTCAACCAGCCATCCTAGCCGTTCATTTTCTTCCACTTCTCACCTCACCGCCTCCCTCGGCTCGTCTTCCCGTGACCCCTTCTCTCCCCACGACCGCGTCCAGCGTCGGTGCGTCGCCTCCCCTCCCACCTCCTCAGCTCCTCTCTTCGAGCCTGCCGCCTCCCCTCGGCCTCCCTCCTCGCACCCCCTTCTCCCCCCCCCCCCCCGCCTCGATCCCCTCCTCCCATCGCCCGAGACCACTCCGGCGTCTCCCCTCCATCTCGCGCCCAACCTGACACCACGCCGCAGCTGCCCCGCTTCCAATGCCGCTACCCGTGGCGCTGCCGCTCTCCTCCACCGCGGCCCCCACCTTCCCATCCTTCCGTCCCTGCCGGCCTACGGCGTTCCGCCTTTCCTCAGCCCGCGTGGTCGCCGCCCGCTATGTGGCCTCCTTCTACGGAGGCTCGGCGTCCGCGGCTGGCGGCACCGACGATGAGGAGGGCACGGCCGCGGGTCTCAGGCTCGGATGCAACGGGTTTGGCATGTCTGCCCCGAGGCAGCGCTGGCGCTGGCGGAGCGGCAGATGTCATGTTGCCCTGCCCGCTGGGCCTGCACCATGATCGTCCTCGCCCGAGGCCACCCCGCCGCCTCCCCTACGTCTCACACCCAACCCAGAGCCACACCGCACCCGCCACGAGCTGCAGGAAGAGCAGCAGAACCAAGGAGAGGAGCTCGCAAGGAGGCGACCATGAGGCCAAGGTATGTTTCGCCTCTTTGTTCCCCCGATTCCCCAAACATTAGTGCGCTGCTTAGATCGACGCATCTTTCTTTTCTGGATTGTCCCTGTTCCTCTTCATTTCTGGTTTTTGTCTTGCATTTGTTAGGCCTCAGGGTGGGCGTGGGGCGGGTCGGTCCACTGGACCTCCAAACCGATGCACGAAACTGACTCCCATGGATCACCATGCATCAGTTCTGGGGCAGCTGGTTCAGTTCCGCTTGATCCCTTGCTGTCCTTCGACACTCGTACTCCGCCGCAGGCTAGTGGATTGCCGGAGCCCTACACAGCGGCGACACGGAGCAAGTGCGTGCTGTTATTTGGCTCCTCTCCGTCGAGATCTCCCCAATCGACTCCATCACATCACCGGCTAGTACTCCGTCGCTGCTCATACTCTCCTCCCGGCTAGTCGATTGCCGGAGCCTTGCGCATCAGCGACGACCGATGCGGCTAGTCGACTTCGTGGACCTCATGGTGATGCGCGGAAGCCCTGCTCAAGGGGCTTGAGACTTGTTCTGCTTTAACGCACTCAACTGTCACAGCGAGCGGATTATGGAGCTGCCGCTCGATCCTATGCTGGCTAAGACGATCGTGGCGCTGGAGCATAAGAGGTGCTCAGAGGAGGTGCTCGCAGCTCACCGTCGCGTCCATGCTGTCGGCCAGGAACGCCATCTTCTAGCGGCTCATGAATGTGACGAGAGCTGCTAGCCTTGAGGTATTTTAAACCAGGACACCGCGAAAATTCAGAGCGACCCACGATCCCCAATAGAGCGGCTCATGAATGCTGCCGGATGACCTGCTTGCATAGATACTAGGAGCCTGTTATGCATCATCTCTGAGGCTCCAGCAAGCAGGAACTGTTGTAGCCTCCAAAAAGAAACCACCTTAGTCCTCAGTTCTTTGGATGCACCGAACGTCTGAAGCTAACTAAACAAAAAGGTGAAATGCAGCAGTAGCAAGTTTTGAATTTCTTTCAGCTTTAGGAGTTGTAAATATTAATCCTCTATTGTATGGTATGTTTTCTTTAGCAACTGTCTTGCATGGCTTCTCCAACACTTTCAGCTGCGAAACTTCATTTTGAACTTATGTATCTACTTAGTACAATTTTATAAGTTAAACCTACTTACTTAGATCCTTTAATACATTCGCATCATAAAATTCTAAGGAGTTATATAGTTCCAATTTGTGATTTACCCATTTACCCTATTTTGGTTTTTGTTCATGCAATAGTTGTCATAAAGTATCATTCACATTTGTACAACAAGGATTAGTTATGCAAATTTAAAATTCTACTTTTATATTATCATCTAACCATTCATAAGTTTCTGGGGCAACGCACTGGGAAATCAATTAGTATTGGATATGCGAAAGCCCTTCTGGAAGGTGTGTCAAGATCCCGGTTAACAGACCTTTGCTCTTAGCTTAATTTATCATTGTACCCAAAACGTCTATCACCAGGTTGAAAAGTAACAGGGATAATGGGTCTCCTTGACGAAGCCTTTGATAAGTCTGAAAGAATTTCTCCCGCTCTCCATTCACATGCACGCAAACCCATCCACCCCTAACGGACTGCATAACCCAAGAGATCCATTCTTCAGAGAAAGCTTTGCGAAGCATGACTTCCTCGAGAAACTCTGACTTAACCTTGTCATAGGCTTTCTCGAAGTTAATTTTAAGGATGAGGCCAGGGAGGTTGTGTCGATGAAGTTCATGGATAGTTTCGTGTAGAACCACCACACCTTCTAGAATATTCCTCCCTTTGGTAAAAGCTATTTGTTCTCGATTAAGTATCTCATCCGCCCTAAAAGTGTAACACTTCGCCTTTATTAATAAAGAAATGAGTCGTTTGAATTTGAAATTTTGGAACCGAGCTCTAAAACAATTCAAACAAACCAAACAAATTCCCGAGTTCAAATAAGGATTAAATTTTAAAAGCGAGTTCAAAAATTTTAATGTTACGAAATAAAATTTCATTCTGAAAGGTATTGCAAAAAATTGAATTTTAGAAATTATAAAATTTTATTTAAAGTTTAAAAGGCCCAAATAAATTATTTCTCTTAAAAATGATTTCCTGTCTTGTAAAATTTGTAAAATGAAATATATTTGGAATCTGAACTCGGGCCAAAAATAAAAGTTACTCCACTAAAAAATATCTAGCTATCTGCAAATTTTAAAAAAAAATTGAGCTAGGAAATTATGGATTTTGAATTAAAACAGAACGGAATTCTGGATGCAAAAATCAGAAAAAAGAAAAGGAACATGGGACCCACCTGTCAGTCTCTTGCCCGGCGTTCACCATCTTCCAGCGGACAGCGCACCCACCAGGTGCCCCGTTCCGCGCTCCCCCTTTTGTGCATGCTCTCCACGCGCCCCTTAGTGTGTCCCTTCCTGAGTGAATGCACGCACATAGTGCTCCCAGCCCCGGCCGAGCTCCTCCCTCCTCCCTCTCTTATTCTCTCTCTGGCAAGTGCCAGCCCCGTCTCTGTGTCACCGCCGTGAACCACCCCAACGATGTGTAAGTTTCGTGACCTTTGAAGTCCCCTAAAAAGTGTGAATTGATTTTGGTAATTGAATGAATACCATAGGTATTAACGGTTGTGATTCAAAGTTCCACCTCGCAAATCTCTATAAGATGATCCAAGAAGAGGAGTTTCAAGCATCGGAGAACCAAGGCTAAGGACTTGCTAGAGAATCTATAGGACTATCGGTACTATTAAAGTGGGTCAAGTCATTCGTCTCGTGTCATAAAAAGTGTTACGGGGTATAAATGCTCTTAGTTACCTCAGAAAGTACTAAAGGTGTAAAGGAAGCGAAGTCGAAGTGAAGACGAAGACTGAAGCCCTAGTTCTGTTGCAGAAGCATTCACCAGACAGTTCGATGATGTCACCAGACAGTCTAGTGAGCCTGAAGAAGCCAGTCCAGAGAGAGGTACTCTCTGGAGTCGAAGAGAAAATGTCACCGGATAGTCCGGTGGTGCAATGATCGGACAGTCCAGTGAGCCAGAAGACAGAGTACAGAAGAGGTGTCTCTAAAAGTCCAAAAGAGAAGGTCCTCGAATAGTCCGATGAAGGTATGCACCGAATAGTTAGGTGTCATATAGAATAGATTCTAGAGAGGTTGTTTTTCTGGTCTACAAAAAGACAAGGTCACCGAATAGTCCGATGAGAGTAGTCTCCGAACAGTCCGATGATTGGCAAAAGCAGTCAACTTTATGACATCATGTTCCAATGATTGTTTTTGGGTTTGGAACCTATTTAAACTGTGGAGGGGGACGTTTTGCCAAGTGCATAAGTTTTGAATTGCTAGAGCAAACTTGTGAGAGGCCAAGGGACACCATCAAGAGAGCACAAAACAAGATTGGGGATCTTTGGTGCTAGTAGGAGAGTAAAAGGAGATTCATACACTTCTAGAGCTTGTGGGACTTAAGAGGAGTGATCTTTCACTACTAGAATCAATGATTTTCCCTAGGGACAGAAACACTAGGTAAAGGCTGAAAAACCCTAGGGAAAATGTTTCCCTAGAAAATGCCCTAGGGACAGATTCCTAGGGAAATGATCGACGGAAAAGGAGTGCCCTATAGTTCAACAGTAAAAACCGTAGGGAAAAAATCTTCCCCTACAAAATTTGTTCCTAGGGAACTTAGTGGGCCTGGTTTAAAAAAAAGATATTGGCATGCCTGCCACGACCCACCACAAGCCAGCCACAGCATGCCGCCACTCGTGGCTCGTCGGCCACCGCCTGTTGCTCATCGTGGCCTGCCACCGGCCTCGCTAGTGGGAGCCCCGCCGCTGCCGCCGCTGGGAGCCTCGCAGCCAAGAACCCACCGCCACTGGGAGCCCCGCCGCCACTGATGCCGAGCGCCTCTGCCACTGCTGCTGGGAGCCCCGTCGTCGCTGTCTAGCATCTGTTGCCTGTAGCCTGTAGGGAGAAAGATGGGGTGAGATTAAAAAAGAGAGGAGAGATGAGGGGAGATGGAGTGAGAAATATTTGAAATAGGGGGAAGGGTGTTAATTTCCCTATGAACCTGGAAACCCCTAGGGAAAGGTGGTGAGTTCCCTAGAAATCAATTTGAATCGTAGGGAAAGATTTTATTTCCCTACGAAAGTTGAACATATCCTAAGGAAATATTCTTTCCCTACGACATATCTAAAAACCCTAGGGAAATAAAAAATTTCCTTGGGGAACCTATTGATTCTAGTGTTTGCCTATTACTCTTGGTCTTGGTAGCCTATACCAGATAGGAGTCGGTGTTCGAGCTTCTGAGGAGATTGTGGAAGACGACGTCATGTTTGTGAGCGGTTTCGGATCCTCTGCGTGACCAAGAGGGAGCGCCCGAGCCTTGGAGGCTTGCTCTACCGCTTGGGTATTGTTCGCAACAGCCGGGCGACCGGTGACTTCACTCCAGGAGTGAAGCGTACCCTTGTGAGCATCGATCTAAGAACTACAGGAGGAATCAAGACTTTGACGGGAGTGGTTCAACGAGGATTAGAGGAAGGCGCCACCTTTTGAAACCTTAGAAAAATCGCTGAGCATTCTCTTGACTCTCTCTCTTTACTTTCTGTATTACATATTGATTGAGTAGAGTTGATAGGTTGCTTTGTGATTCCTCTTGGTGGCTATCATGCTAGTGCTTGTTTGTTTTCATTTCATCACTAGTGTTGTTAGGGTTTTGACCTATTAGAATTGATAGATTGCTCTTGTTATGGTTTTAAGTCTCATATTTTAAACTTGTAGTGAAGTAAATTATATAAGTCCACCGATTCAACCTCTTTTTGGTGTCCTTGATTCTTTCACAAGCCTTCTCCAGACTTTTGAGCTTGCGAGCAGCTGCGCCAACTCCCTCGCGTGCTCTCCCCAACCCCAACTCATCTCCTCCCCCACCGAGTCCGACAGAATTCAAGTTTCTCCAAATTTTCGGGATTTCACACCCGCCGGCCATCTTCTTCGAATCCAATGTACCTCGGTGGTTGATCTCCTCGATTCCTTTCTGATTTTGGTACTACACACCAGGGCGCACCATCTAACGTTGTTATTCGGCAAAATCTGGAGCTATGTCGCAGGAAACCTTCCGGGCTTCCTCGACATCTTCAAGTACCGTGCCGGTCGCCTACGCGCTGCACTAGAGCTTTAGGAGGAAACCCCGTTGATTTCCGTTGACCGTGCAATGCACCCAACATCACCCAACCCTTCTGCGTGCCGCCACTCGACGCCGGTGATCCTTCGGTGAGGCACTCACCTCGAGGAACCCTCTCTGGCTTCCCCACATCGCGATGGTCATTTTTGTGCTGGCCGTTCTAAGGTTGAACGCCAGCAAGCGGCCCTCCGGTGAAGGTGCCGTCGCGCCGGCCGTCCTGGCCGCCATGGAGCCTGGGGCCAAGCTCCCCCTCCCCCTAGATCCTCTGCGGTCACCATGGATCTGGTGTGGCCACCTTGTAGCCCCGCATATAGCCTAACCCAGATGAACCGGGACCCTTGTGCCCAATGCAACTCGTCCCATTTAGGCAGGATTTTGATTTATCCGCGAAATAAATTTTTTAAGTAGCAGAAAAATGGTTTTAATTTGTAAAATTTATAGAAAATTCATTATAAATCTTAAAAATATGAAATAAATTTTGTTAGGATCCTCTCGAGTAGATAAATGTTCTAAAGCTAACAAATTTTTAGTTCACGCATGAAATTAATTTAATTAAATCAGAGCACCTATTAATGCGTTAGTTCATTATCTCCATTCCTTGTCATGACAAAATATTGTAAAATAATTTTATAAATAATTTATCTAAGCTTTATGTTTCAGAAAAGTTTAATATTTACTTTCATAAAAATATTTTTTAAATGATTTAATGTGTTTAGATGGTGTTTAATTCATTGTAAATTCACTTGATTTCAATAAATTCTAAAAAAATGTCAAAATTTAGTTTCTAACCTCTCTGATATTATGGACAAATTAAATTATACTTTAAGTCTTCTAAATTCTTGTTAAAGGAATTATAACCATATTTACTAGTTTAATTTGAAAAAAACGAGTTATCATCGCATGTGGTTTGGTTAAAAATTTAGAAATCAGTATAATTCATTTATTTGCATATCATTGCATGCATATTGATATGTACGTGGTTCTCGATCTTCCGTGTCATGGTAACTTTTGATTTGATGGAGATGCGACACACAATCGATCCAGCCTCAAATCTACATAATTCGAACCCCGCAATCGCAGCACCACTTCTCATCTGGTTACCAACCGTGCAATCCTAGCCTGCGAATCAAAGAACACAAGCAAGAATAAGGAAGAACGCAACTCAATTATGAAATCTATAATTAAATCACGAAGCTGGAATCCAACAAACCAGCAAGCGGCGAAGATGTTTGAAAACAGAGTAAAACTAAGAAAAACCTAACTCTAATGATGGCGGCTACTGATTATATAGACATTAAGATGACTTTAGGAGCAAATCCTAATACTAATGGGCCTAGAAAAGATACACGGTCTAAAGGCCAAAAGATAGTGTCGCAGCAACCTAACAGATTTTTGATGTCATATTATTTCAGTGATTCCTGGAGATATAGGAAGTATTTTTCACACGAGATTGGATCCGTTGGAAAGCTTATCTACTTAGCTTTTCATCCATATCTAAAACATTCAAAACGGAGCTTGTATGAAACCGGGCCATCCGTTTTAGTGCAGGCTTCTCCTGGAGTCCAAGTCAAACTCGAACCGAGTTCTTTGGATCTCCTTCGAGGTCGAGCATGCGTTGCTGATCTTGAGCATTTCCAAGTCTTTCTTCATTCTTCCCTTGACCCTCTTCAATGTTTTTAATTATGATAAAGTTAATAGGTAGCAATCTATTCTCAAAGGAAAAAAGACATGTGTTTAGTAACGAGCTCACCTCTAATCACCTCTAATCTCAACTATCGTGAGTGAGTTTCATCAATACTAATATGAAGTGTCTTATGTGTATTTCAAGGAATGATGTCCTCATCATCCTCCCCTTCTTGTTTTAGAGTCGTACTCGACTCAAGTTCATTGTTGGGACCTCGACTCCATCATGCCCGGCAACTTGGATGAAAAGGTGAAGGCCACGGGAGTATTTTAATGCAATCACTTAGTGGCTCAAAGATCTTTATAATCTTATCATTCTCCCCTTCTTGATGGAAAGCCGTCATCGGCTTGCTTTTTTGGATATCATGATACTTCTACAAATGATTAGTAACAGGAGCACACAAATAGCTAGAAAGATCACAACATTGAAACAAGGCATCTTTGCACACTAAAGCATCATATAGAGTACTTTTATCATAAAAATCAGCAAGATAAACTTTTTGCCAAAATATATTTCTAAAATAATCCACATGATCAGCATCATTATCATTCTTATATAAGAAGCCATAAAGTGTGTCATCTTAGAAAAACTAGATAAACATGACATGGCAAGATATTTTGTATTTTCATCATCTTGTTTGTCATTTATTTTCACCATGCAAGATGATTTCAAATTTGAGAGAATATAAACTCTATACACCATAAACATACCTCTATGATTAGAGCTACCTGTAACATAAAAAATGGGTTCTAGTTAATAATGGCAATTCAGGTTTAGAAAATATCATACTCTCTACTGTAGCAATGTCACAAAAAGAATCATATTCAATATAACCCACAGTGTTTGGAGTTGATAACAATTTCAGTTCATTATTTTCACATGTAATGGGTGTAAAATGTTTAATTTCAACACTAATGAATGGACAAATATTAGGAGTATCAAATTCATTCACATCTGGCTGCATAGAAAGAATAGAAATATCGACACGCAACCTTTCCTTATCACAAGAACTAGTGGGCAAATCAAATATTAACAAAGATAAATGGACAAAAGGTG
>BCLH01000176.1:132279-183416 GCA_001602315.1 Zoysia pacifica | reverse complement strand
GTATCAACAAAAGTTTCTCTCATTAAAATTTTAGCACTCCATATCTGAGGATATTTTTTTGTTATATATGAACATTGCCATCAAGTTAAAGCACTATCAACTAATGCACTACATTTAAAAGCTTTCTCCTTGCATATATACGGCATTGTCCAAATAGATTATCTATCTCTCTTTTTCAAGCAATATATTTAATTGAATCTAAACCATCGTATAAAGGAAGAAATGAAAGAATATAATCACTTGTGGAAGGAGATGATGTAGCAATGGTCTGAACCTCTTGCATCTTTTGATCCCGTGCGACATCTCTCTGAGGTGGATTACATCTCTTAAGGCTTGCCAACATATTGTCCCTAAACTCATTTTGTTTTTTAAAGTTTGTATCTATGTTATCAAGGACTCTTTGCAAAGTACTGCTATAAGCTTCATGACCTTTGAAATCCTCTAAAAGGTATGAATTGATTTTGGTGATTGAATGAACAACCATAGGTAACGGTTGTGTTGCAGATACCACCCCGCTAATTCTACATCATATGGTGGGCTTCCTCGGTGGATAACAAGGACGATCCCTAGAAGAGGAGTTGCCAGGCATCGGAGGATCAAGGCTAAGCACTAGCTAGAGAGTTCATAGGAACTAAGATTATGCCTAATGCGATCCTTTTCCATGAGGATGTGCACTACAAACTTTTCAGAGATAAAGATAGAAAAGTGAAGACCAAGCTGCTCGGACCGCCAAATAACAAGAGGACAATCAAGAAGATATAGATCCCCAAGGTGATCGTGGACCGAGAGAGAAAGCCAAAACTCTCTTGGGTTCCCAAGAAGAAGTGAAGAGGTCTAGGTGGTGGACTGTGAAGCAAATTGAAGATTCTTAAAATCCACCACATGTCGATCGAGCTACAATGCCAATCTACTCTTCAAGGACGTTATTTTTGTACATAGTAGAGTAGGTTTTTTTCTTGCAATACATGGTAGATAGGACTTCTCCGTGGACTAGATGTTTGCACTATCATGCATCATGTGTAAAAAGATAAAAGAAAAGAACAAAAATTAGATCGGTGCCTAACCACATTAAGATATCCATATGCATGGGGGAAAAGCTTGAGAAGGTGGTTTGGCTATCTCATCCTTGACTTGCATAATGAACAGCCTCACATACCTTCATTTCAGCCATCTCATCATTGACTTGCATATGTATCTGTTGTCCATCTCTCTCGAATGTCCACTTCAGTGCCATTCTTTCTTCTTTTCCCTGAGCATATGGTGAATAAGCTTGAGATGGGTCAAACTTGGCACCGAATAGGTTTCTTTATGCAATGTCCTTAATTTGCTTGCATCTACATGACATGCTTTAAATTCTCTTGCATTAGACTAGCCTGTTTGCATGCACTACATATAGGAACCACGGAGGAGGTGTGTTACTCTACGGAGAAAGTGACTACATCGTCCATATGGATTCACAAACTCCACAAAGAGTAACCAAAGCAAAATTATGAGCTTCATGCCCATTAAACCTTGTGCTTAACGGTCTCTAACATCCATTTACGTGGATCGTAATCTAAGGGTTCATACATTCTCTTTTTGGAGCCTCCTTCTGGCTTTGGTGTTTAACGTTTGATCTTAATTGCGATTTACGAAAATACTAAACTCTTCGTAAGTTATCTTTTTGCAAAGGAGTGTGAGAGTTCTCTTTCTAGACAAGTGTGGTGTTTATTTGGTTCTTTGGTGAGGACACCTAAAGTCTAGAAAGAATTCTTTGTTTCTGTAATTCTTTGAGGTCACCGGACTTTTCCACGCCTTCACCGAACATTACGGTGACTATATCTTTTGGATCAGTCACTTGGCAGAATTTGACACACACCAGACATTCCGGCAATATCACCGGACAGTCCGATGACTAGAAGAGGAAGCGAGTGCCTCTCTGAAATTGGAATTACATAGACACCGGACAGTCCGGCTCTTTATAGTCACCGCCCGTGTGCCCTAGCTCGCCCGCGCCGCCGTAGCGCCGTCGCTTTGCGCCGCCTCGCCGCCGCTTGCACTGCCCCTGCTCACCGACGAGCTCAGCCACCAGAGAGAGCTCGCTCTGCCCTTGCTCGACCTCGCCGTGCTTCCACCAAGCCGTCACCACGTGCCTCTCCAAAACCCTCGTGGGGCTTTAGTTTTGCGGTGATCGGTTGATTCTCCGGCGAGTTCTTCGGCAGATTCCGGCTCTTTTCATTGGGGTATTGATTTCTATCACTTTCATTTTAATGGAAATGCCCCGCATGCCTTGTTTGTTAATTAATTGCAAACATTGGTATAAATTGCTTAAAAGGTTTCACTTTTTGTTGCCAATTGGCGTGATTAGTTAATAATTCCTGTACTTAGTGCCATATTGAGGTCATTTCTTGCATATTTTGATATGGCATTGAGTCTCCTGTCGCTAGTCTCCTGGCGTGATTAGTGTCATAATTGTGGCACAAGTCTGTCGATATCACCGTTGCTCTTATTTGCTTTATTCGATCAGTGATATGTCCCTGATTCCACCACTAGGACTTCTTTTAGAGTTGCTCACCTTTTGTGGTTACAACCTATATTTTATTTCTATGTGGTGCAGTGACAGTTGGACAGTGGGTCAGGACAGAGTAAATGGCAGTCTAGAACTCTCTGTTAGTTCAGTGGTTTCTCTTGGAGGGGTTAAGAGGCAAACTCTTAATCTCATCTTGCAATGTCAGCTGGTCAGTGCTTCTAGCAGTTGGGCTTTCAGTGACAGTTGGCAGAATGGGCAGGCAAAGACCGAGTTCAGAGGAGAAGGGGAAGAGTAAGGCCGTAGAGCCTGAGAAGAAGAAAAAGCAGAGGACAGACGACCCTGAGTGGGACAGAGCTCTTGCTGCAACAGACATTTATGTTCCTCCACATAGGAGGCCTAGTGCTTTGAGGATTGGCAGCTCTGAGTCCCAGGGGAAGTTGAGAAGATCGACCCGTCAGAGAGTGGCGACCACTCCTCTAGTGGCAGAGGCGCAGCCGCGGAGAGCTCTTACCAGTAGGAAGTTGAGAACCACGGAGGGAGAGTCAATTCAGAAGAGCTCACAGCAGAGGACACAGACATGTCCACATCAGAGGACTGGTGTGTGCGAGGTGTGTACAGCTAGAGCCGAGAGAGCTCGCCAAGCCATGGGTAGGATTGCTGAGGTTGAGGTTGACTTGTTGAAGCTGAAGGGTTCGGCCATCAAGGTCAAGAGGAGAGTGGACTTCACTGTTTGGGTCCCCACTGGGAGACATGCAGATGCTGGTCAATTCTGGACAGTACTCCAACGGAGGATCTACGAGGCCTACAAGAGGCAGCTTACCACTAAGGGCAAGAGCTCAGTGTTTGCAGCTCATCGTCATTATTCTTTTGAGGCACTGAGCAAAGGAGCTGGGGTTGACATGGAGGAGCATATCTCTTATCTCTCAGGTCTATCAGATTTAGTCACCCAGCCTCTGAAGTATAGTGAGGACGTGGTGCTTGAGTTTTACACCTCACTGTGGATTACCCTAGATCGCTCATATCTCTGGTTCATGTATAGAGGGGAGCCACACCGGTTTGAGAGGTCTGATGTCTTGACAGCTTTTGAGTTTATATCTTCAGAGATACGGATCCACACTTTAGCCCATCCGGATTTTTCACCCGTCGTTCAAACCATTTGGAGGGAAGGAGCCGAGTGCTGAGAGGATGAGTATTGCATTCCCGCCACCTCATGGGGCACTACTCGAGGCACCCTCTGCGTTTGACACACGAGGCACGTGTACTGACAGGGTTGTTTGGGAGGTCTATAGCACAGTCATGACTATTGGAGGGGTCATTGTTCCTGTTACATTTTCTCAGTTCTCTTCAATTTTCTCATACTCGATGTCGGTACTATTTGCTTCAGCTGAGTCAAAAGTGTCACTGCCGGCATTAGAGTCGGAGACAACAGTTGGTAGTTCTCCTCTTGTTCTGAGGGTTCTATCTTTTGAGGCTACTACTGTTGAGTCAACGTTGTCAGAGTCACCGCCAAAGGCTTCACAGTCAGAGCCAGCAGCCACCACAACCGAGCTACCCAGAGCTTCAGATGCAGATATCTTGATTGAGGTCAAATATTCTCCAGAGGAGGCAGCTCAGGCCCTTGCCAGTGCGGATCAGCCAGTTTCAGTTGAAGGCAAAGAGCCATCCCTGACGTCTTCCTCTGGCTTGGGTGCCTTGGACGATGTTGAGTAGGCTGGAGGAGTTCAGTCAACAGCAGCAGCTTAGCCAGCGGAGGAGCAGCCTCCGAGCTCTTCAGCCGCACAGGATTAGATTTTCTGTAGGAGTTGAGTGAGAGACATGAGGTGTACCGTTCTGAGAACTAACTATCTAGGGGAGGCCATGGATGGGTAGTTAGGGCTCTGGATTTCTTTTGGCGGATTTCATTGGCTCTTCGTGACATTTTGAAGAGCTTGTGTTTATTTTGACTCTTTTAGCTCATTGGAATACACTCATTTTTTTGACTAACCCCGTGGCTTCTGTGTGTATGGCTCCTAGTGCTTTATCTATTTTGCAGGTTTCTTTGTGCATGTGCGCTCCTGTCTCATTCTCTATCGTGCACGATTCCTTGTCAACCAGCGTTCTCTCTCTATTTGCTTCCTCGGTGCCATCTGTTTAGATGATTAGATGAAAAAGGGGAAGAAAGAGCTATCAAATAGGGAGAGAACTAGAGGAGAGCGACGCTTCCTACCTATGACAAAGGAGGGGAACTCTTGCAAATTTTTTTAGGAGTCATCAAGGTAAGGGGGTAAGTGTTCTTTAGAGATGCATTTTATTCTCTATCTTCTTTCATCTTGTTTGGACTATTTGTGAGTACTATAGTTGTCATCAATCACGAAAAAGGAGAGATTGTAAGCTTCATGACCTTTGAAGTCTCTAAAAGGTATGAATTGATTTTGGTGATTGAATGAATAACCATAGGTAACGATTGTGTTGCAAGTACCACCCCGCTAATTCTACATCATATGGTGGGCTTCCTCGGTGAATGACAAGGATGATCCCTAGAAGAGGAGTTGCCGGGTGTCTGAGGACCAAGGCTAAGGACTAGCTAGAGTGTCCATAGAAACATCGGTACTAATAAGAGAGGTAAGGTCACTTGTCTCCTGTTATACAAGTGTTAGACAGTGTGAATGCTCCTTAGATCCTCAGAAAGCACTAAAGATGGCAGAGGAAGCGAAGTCGAAGACTGGAGCTCAAGAACCAGCTGAAGACTCAGTAACCAGATAGTCCGGTGAGGTCACCGAACAGTCCGATGAACCCTGGAGGAGCCAGTTCAGAAAAAGGTGCTCTTTGAAGTTGAGGAGGATCAGTCACCAGACTGTCCATCGGTGCAATGACCTGATAATCCATCGGTGCTATGACTGGACAGTCCGGTGAGCCAAAAGCGAAAGATCAGAAAAGATGTCTTTGAGAGTCCAAAAGTAAAAGTCACCAGACAGTCCGGTGAAGATATGCACCGAACAATCCGGTGTCCTATGGAATGAATTCCAGAGAGGGTGTTTCCTTGGCCGAGGAGGAAGAAGGATCACCAGACAATCCGGTGGTCCAGTCATCGAACAATCTGGTGATTGCATAAAGTAGATAGCTTTATGACATTATGTTCCAACGGTTTCCCGTGTGCCCTTGATCAGAATTGCTAGAGCCAAGTTGTGAGAGGCCTAAGGACACCACCAAGAGAGCACATTGCAAGATTGAAGATCTTTGATGCTAGTAAAAGAGTGACAGGGTGCATTCATACACTTCTATAGCCTGTATGGCTTGAGAGGAGTGATCTTTACCTATTACTTTTAGTGTGGGCAGTCTAGATTGGTTAGCAGTCAGTGATTGAGCTTTCGAGGAGATTGTGGAAGACGTCGCCAAGTTTGTACGCGGTTTCGGGTCCTTTGCTCAAAAAGGACACCAAGAGGGAGCGCTTGAGCCTTGGAGGCTTGCTCTAGCGCTTAGGTATTGTGTAGGTGTCTTCACTCCGGGAGTAAAGCGTATCCTTTTGAGCATTATTCTGGGAACGATGGGAGGCACCTAGACTCCGACGGGAGTGATCCAACGAGGATTAGGGGAAGACGCCTACCTTCCGAGACCTCAAGAAAAATTACTGAGCACTCTCTATCTCACTCTCTTTACTTTTCGCATTTACTTACTATTTGAGTAGTGTGATAGGTTGTTCTTTGATTCCTTTTGTGGCTATCGTGCTAGTGCATGTTTGTTATTATTTTCTCATCACTAGCATTGTTAGGGGTTTTAGCCTACTAGTCTTGTTTAGGTTTACTTCCGTTGTGGTCAAGTCTTGTAGTTTTAGTTTGTAGCAAAATTAGTGTTATAAGTGCACCGATTCAACCCCCTCTTCTCTGTGTCCTTGATCCTTTCAACTGCTAACATTGTATTCACCTCCTTTTCTTTCTGTTATGGTTAAAAAATATAATATAGATAGCACAAAATATTATTCTTACAGGTACAGTGGAATGGGTGGTAAAAATTCTGCAAAAAGAATGCCTTACCAAGCTCTTTCAAGCTTCTTACCAAAGCAAAGCAAAGGATGGTGCAACTAATGCAAGAGAAATCAGAGAGTCATAATTCCACAATTGCAGGATCAAATACAGTGCTGATCCGAGGTGGGTATGTGAAGCTTGGAGGGCTGAAATAATGATGAGTGGAATACAATTTTATAACAGATATTAATATTGAATAAGTATTCTAAGTATTATGTTCTAGTTGCTGACTCAATCTTTAAAAAAATTCAGATGTTACAAGAATATGAATGAAGATATCAAAGGGCAGTAACAAAACAAATGATAAGGCTCCAGATATCAGAAGCTGTTCAAAACTTGAACAATCAGCAAAGGTTTATTTCAGCTTCTAGATCATCAAAAAAATTTATTTTTATTTTATTTTTATGACATTTTTCTCTAAACCAGAAGAAAAAAGATGGTACACGACCAAGTTTCAGATCAATATGATGATATATATGGCCTGGAGAAATTTTTGAATTTTTGTTAAATCTATTCTAAAACTTCAGAGCGCGAAAACAGAAACTTCTGATCCGAAATAATTCAATATAGGGCAGTCAGAGGTTGGAAAATTTTGTGTAAATATCCGAAAATTACTTATATGTCTAATTTGGAGTCCAAAAACAAAAAATATGACTATTTTAATGATGGATCTTCGTATCAGATTCTTTTAAAAGGTTGAAACATATTTGGATTTCAAATTGGGTGCAAATTTTATAGATAATTTTGTGGTGAAAGCTTATGGTTGGGTGATTTGGATGCTAAAGATCTGATAGTGGATGAAAGAAAGGATGGGTGGTTGGGAAAATGTTTTGATGTAAGATAACAGATATGAACACGGACAACAACAGATTGAACGATGCAACCGATGAACGATGAAGAAAAAACACCTAGACGCAAAAAGATCACGAAATCCAGCAACCAAAACAAAAACTAAGGACAAACTCAACACTACGGACTCTGAAATAAAATTTTGCAAAGGGGAACACCTAACAATCCACCATTTTTTTGTGTTGCGGCTTTTCCGTAGACGATAGGATGAATGTAATATCAACAAGAATAGATGTGAACCTGACGGTATACCTAAAGCTCTGATACCACTTGATATGTACGTGGTTCTTGATCTTCCGTCAGATCGTGGTAATTCTCGATTTGATGAAGATGTGACACACAATCGATCCGACCTCAAATCAACACGATTCAAACCCCGTAATCGCAGCACTACTTCTCCTCTAGTTATCAACCGCGCATACATGTTGAGCTCTGCAAGAAGATTAATCCCAGCCTGCGAATCAAAAAACACAAGCAAAAACAAGAAAGAACGCAACTCAATTACAAAATTTGAATTAAATCATGAAGTTACAAAACCGACAAACTGTAAAACGGTGAAACTGTTTGATAACAGATGAAAATTAAGCAAAACCAATCCCTAATGATGCGGACAATGTTTATATAGAAGTTAGGACGTCTTTAAGGGGCAAACCTTAATACTAATGGGCTTAGAAAAGATACACGGCCTGAGCCAAAAGATGATGGCACAGAACTCTAATAGATTCTGGACGTCATATTGTTTTAGTGATTCTCAGAGATCTATTAAGTATTTTCACATGGGATTAGATCTGTTGAAAACTTATCTCCTTAGCTTTGCATCCATATCTAGAACATCTAAAACGGAGCTCATGCGACCGAAGCATCCGTTTTAGTGCAGGCTACTTCTGGAATCCGACTCAGACCTGAACCCGAGTTGCCAAAGAAGAGTGGCAGGTACTAGATGACGAACATATTGTCCGTTCCCCCGCTCGGTAGGCGAGGCAGTAGTCTTCGAGCCAGTGGGTCGGATTAGACTCACCAGCGTACTTGATGATGTCGGTCATTTCACGAAATCAAGGCAGAAATCTTGCTCTGCGAATCTGCGTCTCGAACGCCTGGGGCCCGACATCGTCGAGACTGAGGCTCCGAGGGTAGTCGTAACTGCGCCGGCGGTCGTAGTACTCAGGAGTTCGTTCTCGGTGGGACTCGGCGTAGTGGCCGCTCCAGGCTTGCCTTCTAGCATTGATGGTGTGGCACGCATCGTGGTTTTATTCGAGGCATTGGCGAACTGACGCCGCTGGTGGTGGGTCTCGCATCTCGGTCTGGTCACCGTGGATGCTGTGGGATGGGCCGCATTGCTCAGCGCATTATCGTTGGCTGGTGCGCACCTCAGACTGTTATAGTCGAGCCGATTCTGCTTGTTGTTGAAGCCGCTGTGGAGGAAGACGTGTAGAAGGTCGTGGATATCCTTGAGCATAGGGTTGTCCAGTGTGACGGCTTCATCGAGAATGTAGGCTGCTACCACCACGTTCTCGACGGTCAAAAAGAGGCATGCTGACCGCCATGATCTACTGGTAGGCGGTACGTGCACTTGCTCGGACATCGCTGTTCGTCGCGGCCGTGTCCTTGGCCGGCTTGTCGGCCTCGACGGTGACAACTTTGCGCCGCGGGGCTTACTCGACGATGGTGATCACTCAATGCTATGGAGAGGTGTCACCTTTTGGCATGCTGCCAGAGGTGCTTCCTCCCCAGCCTTGGGAACCTACAGCATGAAGCACTCCCGCGTCTAGTTGTCACCCAGCACCGTATAGACTCGACAATGGCGGGCCGCGCGCTTCTTGTGTGAGACCTAATGATGAAGCTAGCCGCCTTGGTCAGTGACAAAATCTAGGCTCCCAAAGCGGAAGGCCCGGCCGGTGGTGAAGATGGGAACGCGCCACGACCAACCATCTCAACGACAGCGATCGTGAAGCTCCCAAAGCGAAGATGGGAGATCAAAACCTCTCCCACCATGGTGAAGATCAAAGCCATTGACAAATACGAAGCGAAACGCATCACGAAAATCCCCTACCTAGCGCGTCAATTGTTGGTGTTTCATTCACCGGCACATTATGATTTATGTATAAGGAGAGCGATTCGTGCGCTCTACTTGTTGATATGACCTAGTCTACGTAAAACTCAAGAGATTTGACCTGGTTTGGGCCACCACGGAGGTGTAATACCCTACATCCAAGAGACAGTGGGTTATATAAGCTCAAAAATGGGTTACAATGGACGTAGACTCCCTGCACGAGCAAGAAACTTAGAACGCGTGCATGGGGTGTGTATTCTGTTAATCTTAGTCTTATCGTCTAAAGCCTCCGGCGCCCTTTTATATAGGGGTCAGGCCGGGGTTACAAAGCTTAGTGCCTACGAAACCAAGTGGCCCCCTGACGGGTGGGGCCACGAGCATCACGAAGTTTATTCTCTGGCGTCAGATCATCTTGTCGGTGTCCTTCATCCGTCCTTTTTCCAGCCTTGGAGGGACAAAAGTAGCTTTATCACCTGTTGCACAGCATCAGAAATATCTGTACCTGTCGAGTGTTGGTCGCTGAGGCGGTGGCCGACCCTAGGGGTCGGACTCGTAAGGCGGTTCCTCGACTGTTGGTCGCTCGGATTTCGTCGTCATCAGGCCCCGACTCTCATGTGGTTGGACCAGTGTCTTCGGGCGAATCTGGCTATCGGGGCAGATGACATCCTCTGGCAATCCCGACCCTAGGGGGTCGGGTTAACTATTCGGGGCTCGACACGATGAAGTCCTTCGTACGCCATAACTTGGCTCATAGGTCGCGATTTGTAAATGGGCCTTCGTATTTATACTGGGTACATAGGTACCCAGGGTACATGATCCCGATAAGTATTTTTGTAAATATCTTATAGTCAACGTTGACCAAGCAAATCGGACGGAATTGACGGATACTAGGCCATAAGCGTGATGACCCCATAGTTAAGTCTTCGGAGATCCAAAGATCCCCGATACCAATCCCGAAACATCTCCATGAGTTCCGTCTGGATGAGAGACCAAAAGCTTTTAAAGAATTGTACCCCAAAACCATTAGGGCCAGGGGCTGATTCCGATTTAATACTCAAAACGGCTGCCTTGACTTCCTCAAGCGAAAACGGTCGAATCAAGTCCAGCTTTAGAATGTCTAACACTTGTTGATCCTGACGCCAAAAATCGGTGCTTAGCTGTATGTCATAACCAAGGCTAGATCAAAATAGGCGTTCATAAAAATTCGTGATATGTTCCATGAGGTCCGCTTGTGTGGAGACGGGGCCCCAATCCCAGTCGAGCCCTGAGATGGTATTCCGCCATCTCCTCCCATTGGCAACTAACTGGAAAAAACGTGTATTGTTATCCCCCTCTAAAATCTATTTAACACTTCCTCTTTGCTGCCAGAATATTGCCTCCTTGGCTAGTAAACATTCAAGGTCTCCCTCAACCTTATAAGGTGAACTCCATTCTGAAGGAGACAACAACCTTTGTTCAGCTATTTTGTCCCATTGTTCGAGCTGAGAAAAGAGATCCATTTTTTGTTTCTCACACGATGTACTAGAATCTACTCCTTTCATCAGTTGACGACACTTGGTATGCCATTTTATTCATGGAGTAACATGTTGACGAAGTTTCAGCACGAGAATCCTCCCAATTACGTTGCACCCGCTCGTGAAACTCCGGATCCATCAACCACTGTTTCTCAAAGAAAAAATATCAAGGCCTATTAGAAAGATTCTCACCATCGTCTAAAATAATGGGAGAGTGGTCAGAGCCCACGCAAGTTATGCTCCATGCATACGCAAGGGGAAACCGAAGCTCTCACGGGACCGAGACCAAAACCCGATCCAGTTTCACCATAACCCGATCGACCTGTTTATTGGTCTCCATGTAATGCCCCACTGCGCTTGATTTTCTTTAGCCCGCACTCTCTAATAAACAATATTTTCATTATTCTTGTCGGCACTACTTCGGATCCGATTAAACTCCACTCCTAAAACAACCAGAAGAGAGGACAAGCCACATATGTCTCCCAATTCCTGTAGAAAATTTTTAGACAAGAAGTGGTTCGTTGGGCCATACACCGTACCATGACACCATCTTATGTTTGAGACACGGTATCTAAAGGTTAGCAAAACATGATAGTTCCCTAAGCCTAACACTCTCCGCTTCTAAGCTATTATCCTGCACATCCATAAAAATACCACCAGCTTTCTCCTCTGCTTGTAACCAGTGCTATATCTCTCATGCTTATTAATTTCCTAGATATAGTCCGTACAAGAGATTTTGGTGTCACGCTTGGCAACCGCCTCGGCGCACCGCCGACCGCCCTCTGCCCCGATCGCCCCTGGACCTCGCCTCCACCCTTCGCTCCCACACCGGCCGTCGCCGCCTCCGGCGCAGGCTGGACCTGCCGGCTCCACCCCGATCTGCTATCGCTCCCCAGCGTCCACACCCCACCCCCCTTCCTGGGCACAACAAACCCCAACTCGACCACCACCTCCATGCGCTCCACCACGGCCCGCCATTGCTCGCCAGTAGACTTCTGCAATCGCTTGCCCCTGACCCACGACCCGCCTCCCCGCCTCGCCTCCTCGGCATCGAACCCGCCTCGCCTCCTCGGCGTTGAGTCTGCGCGAACTTTTTCCCCGATCCCCTGACGCATTTCATTCAATCATTTCAACCCTCTGTCCCTACGCCGCGCAGCAGCCCATGTCCCGGTGGTGGATCTCGCGTTGTACCTCTGGTCCGCCGACGATGGGGCGGCGGAGGACGTGAGCGCCAACCTGCGGGATACAGGGGCGCTGCTGGTGAAGGGTCCGCGCTGCTCCGCCGTCTACAACGACGGCTCGTCGAGCTGTACTTCGCCTGATCCGCCGAAGCCAAGCGCATCCAGGAACGCTCCCTCCTCCACTACCAGCAGGTGCTCCCATCCACCCCCACTCCTTCATGTTCCTTTCTGTTTCATAGGCAAACCTGAACTAGCGTCGCTTGAATCATGAGCACTTTTCTTGGATCTAGGTCATCCACTGGTCCACTGTGATCAGTCGCATTGTAAAATCTAGATGGCATGCTCTATAGTGACTGAATCATATGGTTGTATCAAGAGACGAATTTGTGAATATTGAACACAAGAGACACAGATAGCATTTTAATTTAGCCGGCATGAAACAAGAAACACAGTCTAGGGTATTATGGACTCTGTATGCTAATAATACCGCATCTTCTACGTGTGAAGGAATTGAAGGTATACCTATCAAGTCTTATTAGAATCCCTGGATAGATTTGTTTCTGTCTCCTTCTATTTCAACTTCATATTTTAATTTGGATATATCCCTGGGCCGTCCATTATTTGATTTGGTAAGCTTGTCAACATCTTGGCACGCGTTAAATATATACACTTGCACTTTAAATTTGGAGGGAAATACAGTAGGCATTTATATTGCTCCTGTTGAAGTGCTCACATCAGCCTCTACACTTTCAGAAACAAATTATGTTGTATATCCATGCTGTGGTGGGTATGTCTAACTAAGAAAGTCTGCATGTTACAGGAGTACATCTGCAACAATAAAGCATCCCCTATGACTTTGATGTCTGCTATATTACGTGTCCTGTGATATCCATAGTAAATGTTAAATACGTCACATGTATTTTTTTCATAGGTCGAGGACATGCTTTAGAGAAGTTTTGCAGAGTTTCACTCACAAAAGAATTTGCCTGAGAAGGAAAAGCTACTTCTGCAAATGCTTCGTCAACCTGCAAAGACAATAGAGTGAGACTGAGATGCGTCCTCATCTTTATCTAATTGATGTAATATTTATCTACATTTTGGATGCAAAATCCCACTTCCCACATAAAACTAGAAGTAAAAAGCAGTGTCGATTGACTTTGAAAGTAAAGGAATTTTTTCCACATCTGGACTGGAACCACAATGCTCGGCATAACAAAGAGGTGATAGACTAAATCAAAATATTTAAGAAAAAATATTGGTACAGCATGGGAAACCCCTGTTGTGGTAGGTGATATTATTAATATAAAAGCATTTTACAGAAGATGCTTCCGCACATAGTTGTCATCTCATCTGCCAACAGGTATGACCATATGGGCATTCCGATTTCTATTTTTTAGATCTTTGCCACCAGATTTAAGTGCATGCCATCCTACTGGGACTTGATTTCCAGTCTATATAGTATTGTGTACCACATTATCTAAAAAAAGTATAGTGTACCATGGAAAGTTGTATATAGATAAATGCATATTGTACAAAGTGTGCTTTAATCTGGTCTTTAAACCTGTTTTCTGGGTGTTAGCTTTCTTCTTAAATAGAAATACTTTAACCTCAATAGGGTGGGTGCCATTTATCCGGTGTTGAGAAGATCAGGACATTTTGATTCAGAGGTGGACTTCACTGTTCCTACAGTTGAAGAACGGCTGCATATTCTTAAGGTAACATTTATTTACTGTTCCCATGTACCATTTGACAGTGTTTGCCTTAAAATAGTGGGCTATCAAGAAAATTGAGAAGTTACGGCGAAGCTTCTTATGGAGAAGAACAGAAGATGCAAGTGGAGGTCATTGTTTAGTGAACTGGAAGACAGTGAAAAGGCTGAAAACTGGGAGGGCTTGGGGGTGCTAGACCTGGAGCTTTTTGGCTGAGCTCTCAGGTAGCATTGGTTATGGTATGAATGGGTGGATCCACAGAGGACTTGGGTAGGGACTCTGCTTCCATGCAATGACATTGATCAACAACTTTTCAGAGTATCAACTGCAGTGCAGATTGCAGATGGAATAAAGGCAAAATTCTCGAAGTCTTCCTGGCTGCAAGGTAGAGCACCAATGGATATTGCCCTAAATCTTTACAATCTTGCTTGGAAGAAGAACTCCATCAGAGAGGATCTCGAGGATAATAGATGGATGCGTGGGTTATGGAGAATGCAAGATGCAGGCACAATTGCCGAATTTATCAAACTTTGGGATGGTGTGCAGCAAGTTCAGTAACGAGATCAATAAGACGAAATATAGTGGCGGAGATGGACAACATTAGGACACTACACCACAAAATAAGCATAGCAGGCTCAATGCTTAGGAGCTTACAGCTGTTTCAATGCTAAGGAAGTTTGGAAGGCAAAAACTGAAGGCAAGCTGAAATTCAATGCCTGGCTGGTATTGCAAGGAAAGGTGCTCACAGCGGATAGGCTCCTCAACAAGAATTGGCCATGCAATCCTACCTGTCCCCTGTGTGATCAACAATCAGAAACAATTGAGCATATCTCTATCCAATGTTGTTACGCTAAGCAAGTATGGCATGAGTCAACCAGATGGAAGGCATGGCAGTTTACAGAATGGAACAAGCGCAGAAAGGAATGCTGGAATGGAAGCGTTGCAAGGGGAACAGGAAGAGAGAAACAAAGAATAGCAACGTTATTACTGTACGTATTTTGGAATATATGGAGAGAAATAGGAGGATTTTTCAGCAGAAAGAGCTAACCCCAAATCAGCTGTGGAGGTTGATCAAACAGGAGATGGAAACGTGGGCGAAAGCACATGACAGGAGTGACCAGACATTTGAAATCCAAACCTTGTATAGTCGGATGTGTTCGTTCGTCTTCCTTGTTGACTTTCCTGTTTTTGAGGGCTAAAAGTGGTCGCCTGTCCATGTGTATTAATGGCTAGCTGTACCTAAACTGTTGTTTTTTTCTTCTTAAATGAAAGAGCAGTGCTTCTGCTCATATTTCTAAAAAAACATTTATTGTGGCTCTCCTTTTGTGTTAACTTAATAAAGGTGAATTTCTTCAATGAAAATACATGTGTTAGAATTGCTTTCCGGAATTGTAATTTTATGTTTTGACCACTTGTTTGCATAGATATTAAGACTCAATGTTTTTTAAGGCAAAATAAAACCCAAAATAAGTGTTTGGAGTAATGAAGTATGAGTTTTTTTATTTCATCGTTCATGGCATGTATTGAAATTTCATACGATGTGAAATAAATTCATTATGGGTTTTATATTATTGTCCTACTCATATTGGAGGAGGTTTTACGTCCATTAAGTATTTGCATATAGCTCATCGTGTATTTATACAACATGCCATGTCTATATCATAGTGGAATTATGTCACATTATCTTGCATGTAGCGGAATAAGAATGTGTCATATTGTCTTTTCATATCATATCAGAAAGGATTGCATCAGTTGTCTTGCCCGTAGCGTAGCACGAGCACTTATTCGTATTTCCAATTTTACTTCCTATTTTTGATATGAAATATGAATAGTGAAGCTGTCAAAGTTGTATGAAATATGCAAATTTTTTGATGAAGTGTACGAATAATTCTTTGATGAATGTAATATATTTTTTACTTATCTGTGTTATCGTAATGAATTTATGTCACATTATATTTTTTTTTTATCGGAAAAAGCAAATGCCATATTATCTTTCTGTATCGAATGTTAATTGCATCGCTTTGCTTTGCCCATGACGTAGCACGGGCATCGGTGCTAGTATAAAATGAAGACCCCTTCTAATCTCATTTAACTCCAAATCAAGGAAGTCTTCTTTTTTTTTTTTGCTTCCTGTAACCTCACATATTCTAACTATTCTTTCAAAATATAGTCGGCCACTTGTTACGACGAATAGAGGATCCCAATCCACTAACATTCCAAAAAAGAGATCTCATTTGGAACCTTTTTGTTTATGGACAGTCTGTCTCCTTGGCAGGGTGTCCATTTGCTCACAGTTCACTGCACCAACAGCTGTAGGAACATCCCTCTCGAAGTTCCACGGCCTCCATGGCCAGTAGACTAACATCAGTGGTGTCTTGATGTTTATGCAGTTCATTTTGTTTGCGCAGACTCCCGATATTGGGCTTCAGCTAACTGTGCCCTCACCTTTTCCTCAGCTTTAATAGTGGCAATTAAATTTTGTGGATTAACTACTAAGTCCAGAACCTTAATTACTTCATGTAAAATGGCATCAGGCGTGTCACTAAGAACAGCAAAATGGTTTTGAGATGAGGACATACATGAATCATCGAGGTTCTTCCGCTTGGTCCGTGTGGTAGCCTTGTCTGGTATAGGAATGCCATCCGAGTACTTCTATGAAAAGGTGGTGGAATCCGTTTTTTTTCCCTTTTAGACACCTTTTTGTGTTTAGGAGCAGACCAACCTTGATTCCCCTCCTCCAAGGTAGGCATAGGATCAACTCCTTGCTGTCCCTCGCCCTTGTTCATTGTGGTCTGTGGCGCAGGGGAAGTAAGAGCGGTGCTCTGCTGTCCAAAGACATATTTCCCCAATGGAGGTAAGAATCTCTCCTCTTTACGCATGAGCTTGTATCACATTAGCATCCGCCAACTCTAACTCCCCAAACTGAGAGGTCACCTCTGTTAGAGATGGCATTATAGGAATCATATGACAACTCTCTCTATCCATTTGATCAGGGACTGATATAGTGGCCGACACACCTCCCCCCTTCCGCCATACAATGAATGACAGAGTCATCATTAGGATTGCAGAAAGCTATAGGAGACACCTGGGCTAAACCCGTCTCCCCTGGGCAATGCTCAACAGGAGCCACATCTTCCACCATCATATGATCTTCACTAGAGTTAGGTAGCTTATTCTAGTCCAGGGGCGGATCTAGGCCAGGTGCTGGGGGGGGCTGCAGCACCGGTCCAGCTGAAAAAAGTCTTAGTACCCTATTCAATAATGGCCCAAGAAAACTGACGCACTCAAGGCCCAGCACCAGCCCAGCCCGATGGACGAGCGTGATTTGCTGTCAGATGAGCGATTTTCCTCTGCAGAAATTATTTCCATCTATTCCCAGTACTGCAGTTTCTTGATCGCTCCGTCTCCTCGTCTCCCACCCTCGAGCACCGCTGCTCCGAGCCTCCGGCCTTCGCTCCCTGCTAGGCGTCCGTGCTTGAGCCGCTGCTGCTGCCGTGCTGTGTCCTCTGATCAACTGGTCGGCATCCAACTCCTCTTCTGCGCTTCCTGGTCCAGGCAGGCAGGTACTCTAATACCCCACCAATTTACTGTATTTTGGAATTGGAATGAGTGAATCTTGAATGTCCACCTGGTATTCATAAACTAAATATGGTTGAATTGTTCATGTCAGAATGGAGAGGTATTTCAAAAGAGGTGTTTGTAGAAAAATTGTTGAGGTGAAAGATAGCCAAGCTAACCATCATAAATGACCATGTATGCAGCTTAATATGGATGATATACAGGCTGATCCTGGTCTTCGAAAGCTAATTCATGAGTTCCATCCTGATATTAAAGATGATGCTAGGAGAGCATATTTGCTAATGGGTCCGTGCCAACTAATTGGTCATGCTTTCCCACGCAAGGAAAAAGGGAATCAGACAAGAGGCTTTGTGGAAAAATGGTTTAAGGAATTTGATTGGCTTGAGTACAGTGTTCACAAAGATGCAGCCTTTTGCTTTTACTGCTATCTCTTTAAGCCTTCATTGACTAATGACTATGGTAATGAAACATTTACCAAAGTTGGGTTTACAAATTATAGGAAGGCGAAGGAAGCTTTTAAGGAGCATGTACAATTAACTGATGGCTATCACAATAATGCAAGGAGGCGTGCTAATTCTTTTAAAAATCAGAGACAAAGTTTTGACCATGTATTAACTGAGACGAGCACAGAGGAATAGAAGAAATATAGAGCTCATATGGCTGTAATGTTAGGTATTGTAAGATTTCTTCTTTTGCAAGCCCTTGCCTTTCGTGGACATGATGAGTCCAAAATATCAAGCAACAAAGAGAATTTTTTAGAGATGCTTGAATGGTATAGAAAGAAGGACCCTAAAGTTGCTAGTGTGACTGCTGAGAACGCTCCTGAGAATAATCAAATGACTTGTCCAGAAGTACAAAAAGATTTAGTAAGAGCTTGTGCAGAGGAGACAAGTGTGGTGATTAAGACTGAAATAGGAGACCGTTTTTTTGCTGTCCATGTAGATGAGGCGCGTGATTCATCAATAAAGGAGCAGATGGCAGTGGTTGCAAGGTTTGTATCAGCATTGTTTAAATTTATCTCTTCCTTTAACTATTACCATTTCTTATTAAGTTTTTCTTTTTTTATATAGGTATGTCAATGATCAAGGATATGTGATCGAGAGATTTCTTGGCATTCAACATGTTTTGGATACTACCGCAGCTTCATTAAAGGTAGCACTAGAGGCTATGCTTGCAAGATATGATTTTTCTATTTCTAGATTACGAGGTCAAGGATGTGATGGGGCCTCCAACATGAGAGGACAGCTTTATGGACTGCAAAGGAGGGTATTGTATGAAAACCCATATGCGTTTTACATACATTGTTTTGCCCATCAATTGCAACTAGTGGTAGTTTCCGTCGCCAAGTCTTGCAGTTCTGTTTTTGACTTCTTCAACTACACAACTTTGATTGTAAACATTGTCAGTGCTTCTTGCAAGAGGAGAGATCAACTTCTCCAACAGCATCATGAGAAACTTGTGGACAAGTTAGAGAGAGGTGATATTTTTGCAGGTAGAGGAAAAAAATCAAGAAACTAGCCTTGCAAGACCAGGTGATATGCGTTGGGGCTCACATCATAAAACATTGGCTCGCCTCCAGCTTATGTGGATATCAGTACTGGAGGTTCTAGAGAATATTAGTGATGATGCAACTGATGGGGATAAGAAAACACAGGCAGCAGGTCTGATAGAAAAAATGGAGTCATTTGAATTTGTATTTGTATTGCATCTGATGATAAGAGTACTAGGAAAGACCCAAGAATTATCACAATGCTTGCAGAGAAAAAATCAAAATATTGTTCGTGCCATATGATTGATTGGGGCTGTGTTCAAAAATTTGAATGACATGAGAACAAATGGCTAGGATCCGCTTATGGATGAGGTAAAGAGCTTTTATCTTGAAAGAAACATAACAATACCGAATATGAAAGATACCATACCACTTAGGGGTCATTCAAGGTGTCGTGGTGCTAAATTGGTGAGCTACTACCATCATTTTCATCAAGGAGTTTTCATTGTTGTGATTGATCAGATTCTTACAGAATTAAACAACCGATTTTCTGAAAGAACAACTCAATTATTGAGATGCATAGCTTGTCTTGATCCCAGCAATTCATTTTCCAACTTTGAGGAAGACAAATTGATGGAGCTTGCTAGAATATATGCTGCTGACTTCTCTGAATATGATTGTCTAGTCCTAAGGGACCAACTAGACACATTCATTGTTGATATTAGAGGAGACCAGGATTTCTCAAGTTGCAATGATCTTGAAAGCCTTGCTGTAAAGATGGTTCAAACTGATAGGCATACATGTTACCCACTAGTGTATCGCCTTATTGAACTTGCATTAATTTTACCCGTGGCCATAGCCATAGTTGAGCGAGCCTTTTCTGCTATGAAGATTATAAAAAATAAACAGAGAAATAAAATGGGTGATGAATGGATGAATAATAGTATGATATGCTATATAGAGCGAGATATTTTTGCAACCATTGAAGATGACATAATTTTGGAGCCTTTCCAGGCCATTGCAAATCGCAAGATTAAATTACCTCTTAAGAAATGAGTGTTATCACTGGTATGTATGCTACAGCTTAAATTTATCTACATGCAACTTTTTTTTATGTGCTGTTTGCTATCTTTGCTTGTGATATCATTTGACTTATAGTTAGGAAAATTTTTATCCTTCGTAATTTAGAACCCCTCTTGGTCCATTCCTGGATCTGCCACTGTTCCAGTCTGCAGTAGGGTCATCCGCATCAAAACCTCCATCAGCAAAATCATCATCACTCTCTCCATCATCCTTGTGGTCATGACCACCTTAGTCATCATGCCCTCCTCCAGAAAGCCCCAGTCCTCCCCCAGTGGATTTGCCTAGGTACCCCTCACCAACGAAGCGTATTTCATGCCCCGGAGCTGGAGCGGATCCCAACACTGGACCTTCAACGAACCGGTCCCTCCTGAAGTAGAGAGAGATCGTCCACCAGAAGTGCCTCAGCTGCCACAGCTGTCACCTTCTTCACCACTTCTTCTGATCTAGCAATAATAGGAATTCCATGAATTTTCATCCATGTTGTTTGTAGCATAGAGGTAGCCTTCGACAGTTTTATCTTTAAGCATTGTTTGGTTGTCAAGAGTTCCGAGAGCTTTGAGAAAGTGTCTAGCAACTTAGAAGTAGGAAAGGTCACAGCATATTCAGTCAGTGATAAGGCACTCACCTCCAGTTCCAAACACCATCAATCAGGTTTTTCAACTCCTCCTCTATCTTTTGTTCAGAAGCATCTCCAAGCAACACAGAAACACGACCAATAGGCTCCTTGACCATTGCATCCGCTTCAGGGATTTCGACGGCATAGAAACCTTGCTTAATACCAAAGCCAAAAGAACGAATATTACGGCCTTTGACCTCATTACATTCGAAAGCCATATGCCCAGATTGTTTACACTTATAGCAGACAGGTTCCTTGGTACATTCCATTTGGTGGTGACCATAATTCCGACACCGAAAATAATGAGGTTCCTTGGAGCTAGAACCTTGTTCTGGAGCCTTGCCATGCACATCAGCACCTATGGCCACTCTGGAAGAACCCCCTTCCATGTGCCGCTGAGGCTAAGCGTTTGGACTACCATGACCTTGCTCCTGGCGTGCACCACGTCTCCCAATCCTGTTCTGTCTGCCCCCTGAGACCCAATCCACAGGGGCGGGGGATGTCGATTGAGCACCGCCACTCTCATGGTGATCCCCAACCCCATGTTGGTACTTTACCATGTCTCGACTTCCCTGACTAGAGGGGTATGAACCAGCAGATCGATCCGAAGGGTTACCTGGTGCCCCTGAGGTACGCGCATCGAGGGAGTGGTGGAGCCATTTCCATGCCTCTGCCTCCTGCTTCGAGTCCCAGCAGGTTGTCATGCTCCATCCAGTCGACCGCAGGACCACGCTTGTGGTTCGGCTATTGATCTCGATTCATGGCGGTGACCTGGGCGAAGGTTCGTCGGAGCGGTGGCGGGGACCGGAGGCGGTGAAGCCGGCGCGCGGTGCCTCAAAACCGTGGAAGTGATAAAGATGACGGGTTGACTAAGTCAAGGCGAGCGGGATGCCAGTGCAAGTGACAAGGGGGGCCCGAGGAATGGGACCAAGAGAGACTTGCCTACGGTCAAGATTGCAAGATAAGGTGCCACGGGTTAACATCGGCAAGCCTCTTATCTTTCAAAGAATGGGAGGATGAGGGTGGTTTTCTAGCCAAGATTTTTGATTGTAACCTGAACCTTTCGATCAATGGAATAAGTTCAAGTTGAATCATTTTCGAGTTCATTCTCTTCCCCCTCATGTTCTTTAGTCTTTTGGACCTTTTTCATGAAATCTCGAATTAGGTAGATTTTGGAAAGATTTCATGAAGTTTCGTAGTGCTAGGATGTGACAGAACCATTCCATATCATTCTTATTCAAATCCATGGCACGAGCACCTTAGATTCCATCGATTTCCCCGGTTTCACCCAAAATCTAGTTCTTGCACCAAAATCTAAATTACTCTCCCATTTCTTGAGTTTTTTGAGTGATTCTTGTGGGAATAGCTTCATGATGTCCTGAGAAAGCTACAGTCCAAATTTCAAGAATTTTGGAGGTCATTTGATCTGATATCCCTATTTTTTTAATTGCGCACAGTAGTGCCAAAGTGTCTAGTGGCACTTCCAGAGACCCTTTGCCGGACCATCCGACACATTACCGGACAGACCTCATGGTCCTTTTGGAAGTGTAAAAACCTCTTTTTGAGTTGGGTTCTTTTGATTTTGCCTCCTCTTATAGGGTTCAACGTTTGAATCACTTTTAAGATTAATTCATCACTAGTTGGTGTGTTTAATCATAGTGATTCAAGAATTTTGGAGGTCATTTGATCTGATATCCCTATTTTTTTAATTCATCACTCCTGTTCCATCGCTGCAAGTGTGCGGGCAGGACAGGTCACAACTCCGCCTCTTGGTGTGCAGAACGAAGCCTCCTCGAGCGGGCCACTGCTGCAGTGCGAATAAGGAGAGCTATCTGGGCCAGCGAGCATTGACTTGGATGAGGTGGTCACGATGCTTTCGGCAGTGGCGTAGAAGGCCTGCTCAGACCCGAGGGCGAGAGGTGGCGGTATTGGTCAAAGAGCGCGGCGGTGGCTGCTGCTGCTATCACACAGTGATGAGGTAGAAGGAGAGGCAGAGCTGGGCTCAACGGATGGGGGAGAAGGGGAGTTATAGGGAGGGGGCAGTTGAATCAAGAGGGCGAGCCACATATCTGATGGCCACAGGGAGGTGGTGATGTGGACATCATAACTTCTGATGAGTACTTCAATGGAAAGATTCACACACGGTGGATTTAAACTACAGAAAAGTACAAACTTGCAACGGAAGTCATGACTTCATATGGATCAAATTTGGGTGTTTAAGTGCATTCTGAAAAGCTCATGAAGTTTACTTTCGAATGGATCCAACCCCAACTTTATACCATGTCGGAGTCAGTGCCAATCATCATTTTTATACAGAAGGTACTACGTCATCCCAATTTGAGCCGTTGGCCAATGTATCAAGTTGAGCCCATTAGAGGCGTGTCCTAGGGTTTGAGCACGAACCCAGCACCCCCTGGTCGTCCTCCACTCTATTTAAAGGCCTCAGCCGCCACTAAGAACACTTAGGTTTTTTTGTTATAGTTTAACTCTTATGCAAACTTTTTGATCTTCAGTTGTGTCCAACGATCACCTGTTAGACAGCTTTTGAGAACCCCACCTTTGAGATATTTCAGTTTGCCTATCTTGTTCTTCGATTGCTTGCAAGAATTGATCTTCGTGATTAGGTTGATCTTGCTATGTCAGCGAGGTCAATAACCATTCGGAGTTGGTTCTACGATTGCTAAGGTGCACACGACCTGTTCGTTTGTAGTCGAATCGTGAGAGTCGACTCCAACAAATCGATAGTTATCACCTCACCGAACGATCGGGCACCTCAAGACCTATCAAGAATGATGAGATCTTATATGTCCTTGCTGTGTCGCTTGACCGCATCAAAATACCCCTGTGGCTGTCACCTTTCATGATTTCTGAAGGGTACGGTGGAGTAGCGGTTCTACAATATGAACTTGAGTCGAGGACGACTCCAAATGAAGCAGGGGAGGATGATGATATCATATATATACCCCCGTGGCCTCCACCTTTCGAGATTTCTAGAGGGCACAGTGGGTATGGCTGGTTTTGAATCTGTGCTTGAGTCGAG
Organism: Zoysia pacifica; assembly: GCA_001602315.1. Classification (NCBI taxonomy): domain Eukaryota; kingdom Viridiplantae; phylum Streptophyta; class Magnoliopsida; order Poales; family Poaceae; genus Zoysia; species Zoysia pacifica. The sequence goes on along the minus strand of BCLH01000176.1, from coordinate 159,796 downwards.
AACGACTCCAAATCAAGTGAGAGAGAATGATGAGATCACATATATACTTCCGTGGCCTCCACCTTTCATTATTTTAGGAGGGCATGTTGGAGTGGTGGTTTTTGCAATCTGAACTTGAGTCGAGGACGACTCTAATTCAAGTGGGAGAAGATGATGTGAACATCATACCTTTTGATGAGTATTTCAACAAAAAGATTCACACACGGTGAATTTGAACTATAGAAAAGTACAAACTTATAATGGAAGTCACGACTTCATATGAAATCTAATTTGAGTGTTTAAGTACATTCTGTAAAGCTCATGAAGTCTACTTTCGAATGGATCCAACCCCACCTTTATACCATATCGGAGTCAGTGTCAATTATTATTTTTATACAGAAAGTGCTGCGTCATCCCAACTTGAGCCGTTGACCCGTGTATCAAGTTGAGCCCATTAGAGGCGCATCCTAGGGTTTGAGGACGACCCCAGCACCTCCTGGTCGTCCTCCACCCTATTTAAAGGTCCCAGCTGTCACCAGGAACACTTGAGTTTTTTTTTTGTTATAGTTTAGCGCTTATGCAAACTTTTTGATCTTTAGTTGTGTCCAATGACCACCTCTTAGACAGCTTTTGAGAACCCCACATTTGAGAGATTCAAGTTTTCCTATCTTGTTCTTACTTCTTCGATTGCTTGTAGGAATTGATCTTTGTGATCAGGTTGATCTTGCTGTGCCGACAAGGTCAATAACCATTTGAAGTTAGTTCTGCGATTGCTAAAGCGCACACGACCTGTTCATTTGTAGTCAGATCGTGAGGGTCGACTCCAACAAATCGATAGTTATCACCTCACCGAAAGATCTGGCACCTCAATTCCTATCAAGTGATATCAGCTTCTAGGTTGCTCGGTGAGGTTTATCCCCTCTAATTTGTAGTTTCATTCATATTCCTACTTTCCACATAAAAGCCAAGAAAAAAAATACTTGATTTGCTTCTACTGTCGTAGACCTTTTGGCCTTTGCATCTCCTTTTTAGTATTTTGCATTGTTGAGTTCGTGATGCATTGCGTCGGTCAGAGCTGCTGTTTCAACCATATATTTACTTTTGATAATAATCTCATTCAACTTTTTATATTCGAATTTGTTAAAAATCTTTTTCTTTGGTAAAAATCTGGTTGCAATCTGCAAAAGAAAGAAATAATTAAAAACAAATAAGGAAACAATTAAGGAAAATCAGTAAACAATTCTCTATAATCAGGGTGCAATCCACGAAATCAATCTACATCCAAATTTGTTGGAAATAACAGATTCGGTTACCAGATTTGTTGCAGAAGGAAACAACCATATCTCTATGATCCGTTGTTTGTTTGCAACTTTTTGCACAATCTGGATAGATCTCCGCATTATCTTTCAAACGAAACCACACTTAACTTAAAATTCACCTGAGCGCGTCGCAATCACAAAAGAGCTCTAACGTCTGCTATCTAAAAAATAAAGAACATTCACTTATTGTTTGAGACTTGTTGCATACTACTTAGGGTAAGAACTTGTACCCTACCTTGTGTAGTCAACTAGCGTCTCTCCTAGTACTTGGTGTGAGAATCTTTTCGTTGCTTGCATCAAGTCACGTTTTTTTTAGTGCACCATTTACTATGTTTCAACCTTATTGCAGCAACTTGTAATGATATTTTGAGCACTTATTCAACATTGCATTTGCTAAATTGATTGTGTTAACCCTTGCTACAAATTGAAACCGTCTGAGCTCCACAGATTACTACAGCAAACAAGTTTTGTGTCTCTGGCAATCGCTCCATCAATCTTCGCTGGTTGGCATCATTGGTTGCAAATAACCCCTGTTGGTTTGGTAAGAACATGTAAGAAATTGGTTGAGTAGGCTTGAGAGAAACCGAGTTGAACACAACCTAGCTCTTTGTCAATTTGTTTTGTTGTTTGCTAACCATGATAGGCACAATAAAGAAAAATGGAGCTGGTGGTTTACATCCCCACCAAGATGTGCAGATGCTTCAACATGAGGTAAAGTATGATATTTTGCAAGTCATCAGTTCGTCAATACCTTCTTTTGCTGAGAAATTTGATCCTCACGCATACATTGAATGGAAATTGAATGTAGATAAAGAATTTGATGCACATAACTTGTCTGAAAAAGAAAAGATTTACATTACCTCAAATGTTTTGACTGAAAGTGCATTTCTTGAATGGAAATATATTTGTAGGCACAATAAAGTTTTAGAATCTTAGAAAGACTTCAAATATCATTTTAGAGATGTTTTTATTCCTGCATATTATGCTGATTACTTGCTTACTAAATTAGACAACTTGAAGCAGGATAGTATGGCAGTTAAAGCATATTTTCATGACTTTAAAGTTTGTGTCATATTTGGTGGTTTAGATGAGTCTCGAGAAGATAAAATGAGTAGGTTTATGAATGGTCTCAAATCTGAAATCCAAATTTTGCTCATCTCTAAAACATACTACTCAATCTCGCACCTGTATTTGCTTGCTTGTATTGCTGAAAATCAACTTTTAATGTCTAAAAATACAAGCATGAACTATCACCATCACAAAATTGTGGAATGTATTGCTGATATGCCTTTGTCACAAGGGAAATGTGATAAAAAAGAGTTGTGTGACACTTCATCTGTTACTAATACAACACAATTAGATTAGAGAGCACTCTTCTGTTTTTTTGTCCTATGCCTAACATCGTGCAGGAGAGTGAGAATAAGGCTAAAGACGACGTTGTGCTTGTTCTTGAAATAATGGATAATGATACTTGTGTGGCGCTTACTATATTTCAAGAGAGTGAGAAAAATAAAACACACTGTAAGTCCCTCACCACATCTCGATTCTCTCATGCTACTTGTTCAGAGCTGCAATTACCCAATGTCCATACTAGTGTTCTGCAATGCTTCTTGAGCCTCCCATGACTTATGCTTTGTTTCGTAATGCACATTTGTCCTATAATTGTATTAAGTTGTGTGAAGAAGTTTTGTTCATCCCAAAAATACAACTAGTGTATGGTGTTCAAAATGTTGTTTTTGAGTACACATATGTGGAGAATAGGCCATTTTATTGCACTGATTTGAGTGAGGAAAAGTTGGAGATCATATCTTCTTTAACTTCTTTAGGTTATATTAAATTTTATATTCCTTGTAACTTGAATTATTTAGAGAAGAGATTATTTCAAAATTACAGTTTGCAATGTTTTAGCTATTGTGTTTTTCATGCTATTGGCAAATATGATGACATTAGAGATTTTTTTATATCTAAAATAGTCATATGTACTAATTTGAAATATTTTTTTGAAATGCAACAACAGAATCAAACAATAGCATGCACTAACACTAACAATGCCTTGTAAAGTTTCTCTACTTTTATGATCTATCAACAGGAGCAGCTGATAAAGCAGGAGAAGTTATTGTTGTGGTCTAGCTACGTGCTCATCACTTGTTCCAATATAACAACAAAAAATTTTGTTTACCACCAGATCAAGCCGAGAACGGCTTGCTATAAAGAAGGGAAGAAGGATGAGATCTCATATGTCCTTGCTGCGCCGTTTGACCACATGAAAATACCTCTGTGGCCGCTACCTTTCATGATTTTTGTAGGGCATGGTGGAGTGGCGGTTCTTCAATCTGAACTTGAGTCAAGAACGACTCCAAATGAAGCGGAGAAGGATGATGAGATCACATATATACCCCGTGGCCTCCACTTTTCGAGATTTCTAGAGGGCACAGTGGCTTGGCTGATTTTGAATCTGTGTTTGAGTCAATAACGACTCCAAATCAAGTAAGAGAGAATGATAAGATTACATACATACTCTCGTGACCTCCACCTTTCATGATTTCAGAAGAGCATGTTGGAGTGGTGCTTTTTGCAATTTGAACTTGAGTCGAGAACGACTCTAATTCAAGTGGAGGAGGATGATGTAGACATCATACTTTCTGATGAGAACTTCAATGGAAAGATTCATACACGGTAGATTTGAACTGCAAAAAAGTATAAACTTACAATAAAAACCACGACTTCACATGGAATCTAATTTGAATGTTTAAGTACATTCTGAAAAGCTTATAAAATCTAATTTCGAATAGATCCAGCCCCTTGACAGGCATGCGAGAGAGGGGAGGCGAAGCGGCGTGCTTGACAGACGTGGGGGTTGGGTGCTGGACAGATAGGATGATTGAGAGTAATTATTGGATGATAGAAACAAAGAGGTGACGTGGCTTACCGAGATTTCAAAAATGATAGTTAGTGGGTAGTACTTATATACTACCTTCATTTCAAAATATAAACATTTCTAAGTTTGGATAAAATCAAAATCTTTTAACTTCTACCAATAGTATTTAAAAAATTACATATTTTTTAATATAAAAATATAATTTTTATGAAAGTTTATTTAATGATGAATTAAAAAATATAATTTTTATATGATAAAATATTATTAGTTATTATATATTATTAGTTGTCAAGTGATAAAATTTAACTTTGACTAAATTTAAAAATACTTATATTTTGAAAGCCAGGAGACCTTTCTAACCGTGCATGAGCGCCTAGAGCTTTTAAATGGACGCAATGGAAGGATTTCAGACTTCAAAGTAAGAGAGACCATAAACACCACAGTTGATCATGAACAGGAGCAAAGTCTGTGTCAAATGTACCTCTAAACAAACTGCACATGCTACCAGATAAGATCAGCAGACGAATCGGATCGACCCCCATTAATTTACAGGACTATGCAAATCTCTCCTGCCCACGTGAGCCGCACTTGGGTCCTTCTTGCAACCGGATCCGGTTTTAGTATACGTTCAAAATTCTCAATCGGTGGCTGCTGTGTCCTGCAACTTGTTTACTACTACTAAATTACCTAATCAATTACGCGTTGTCAGGAACATCTCTCGCCGCCGTCCACACCAGAGTAAAATCATTGTCGAGTGACCTCGGTAAAACTTGAGGATCAAATGGCGTCATTGGCCTTATGAGATGCTCATGAGTAGTCATGACACACTACCTCGCATACTGTGCTCAGTGCATTACCCGCCCCCTAAGAACCCGGAAATCCATGGCCAATCACATGGCATCATGTTGACGCGCGCCCACGAATCGCCGCCCTAGGTCTCGTGGATCCATGGCACCCACCCTGCTGCTACTGCTACCACCTTTCAATATAATCCCACTGCTGACACCGGCCGGCCGGCCGCCCGATGATCCGCTGCCGGTTGCTCATGTGCGCGCGAGGCTCGAGCATAAAAACAAATGGTGGTTGCGAGCGGCAAACGCAAGGCAGCGAATCCATTTTTAACAGGCTTAGCGGGTGCTGCCGATCACGATCGAGCTGCGTGCGAGCTCACTGGTCTCACTGACCATGGCAGCGCGAGCGTTTCGTCCCCACGGCTTGTTCGCGCTTCCTCTGCTTCTGCTGGTCGCCTCCGTCCATGGCCACGGCGGACTCAGGGTCGGGTACTACCGGGACTCGTGCCCCGACGCCGAGGCCATCGTCCGGAAGGTTGTCGCGGAGGTCTCCGCCGAGGATCCGACTGTCAACGCGCCGCTGCTCAGGCTTCACTTCCACGATTGCTTCGTCAGGGTACGCAATGCTATCTATGCTACATGCCTTTTGTAATCATTCAGTCCGCGCTGTCCATGAACTTGGGATCAATAAAAAGCTTTTAGATATCTTTGGATGTACTTTTGCAACCCTGCTCAGAAAAGAATACAGGAGTTCAGTAAGCACAATGCCTTAACAGGGTTGACATTGACAGGGCTGCGATGGCTCCGTCCTCATCAACTCCACCAAGGGGCACAAGGCGGAGAAGGACGCGAAGCCGAACCTCACGCTGGGAGCGTTGGACATCATCGACGACATCAAGGAGGAGGTGGAGAAGAAGTGCCCCGGCATCGTCTCCTGCGCCGACATCCTCGCCATCGCCGCTAGGGACGCCGTCTCCCTGGTAAGTAATTAAGCTTCAAACCAAGCTCCCAAACTCTGCACCGCTGCCACTAATGAGTTCGCTAGTTTTTCACGCCATTGCTTTGATTCGAAAAACGAATAACAGGCTACGAAGGGGGTGACCAAGGGGCAGTGGACCAAGGACGGCAACTTGTACCAGGTGGAGACCGGCAGGCGAGACGGCTGCGTCTCCCGCGCCAAGGAGGCCGTAAAGAACCTGCCAGATTCCTTCGATGGTATCCGGAAGTTGACCAAGAGGTTTGCCTCCAAGGGACTCGACCTCAAGGATCTAGTGGTTCTATCAGGTACTGATCTTTACACTTAAGTTACTGTTTGAACTTCAGTTTATATAGAACTTTGAAAATGCTCTATGTTAAATAGTTGCCATGTTGATTATCCATGATTATTGCACTGGTCTATTTACATTCTTGTTTTGGGATGTAACTGTGTTATCATGATTGTCAGTCTTGCATATTGAGTACTCTCTTTTTTTTTAAGTGATTTTCAGTCTTGCCTTAATAACGACCTTTTGTCCACAGGTGCCCACGCAATTGGAACATCGCACTGTCCGTCAATCGCCAAACGGCTGCGCAACTTCACCTCGCACCAGGACACAGACCCGACGCTGGACGCGGCGTACGCCGCGATGCTCCGGCGGCGGTGCAGGCGGCGCAAGGACAACACGACGGAGCTGGAGATGGTGCCGGGGAGCTCCACGAGTTTCGACACGCTGTACTACCACCTCGTCGTCGAGCGTAAGGGACTGTTCCACTCCGACGAGGCCCTGCTCCGGAACGACGAGACCCGGACGCTCGTGTTCAGCTACCTGACGCGGCAGCGGAGGTTCTTCCAGGACTTCGCGGCGTCCATGGTGAAGATGGGGAGGGTCGGCGTGATCACGGGTGACGAGGGCGAGATCAGGAGGAGATGTGCCGTTGTCAACTAACTGAGAACACAAGTATTGGGTTTTAGGTAGGAATGTCTAAGGTTTCGATCGGCATTGTGGACATTTTGATTGATGTAATCTGTAACTGCAACGTTAGTGGAATGTGATAACATGTTCCATTTGTTTTCAGGATCTTCATTCTTTTTGTAGAGACCACTGAGCTTCTGAAAAACCTCTGTTGTTTCCCTGAGTATGCTTCCATGGTATCGAACCTCCTCTGCCAACACTTTGTTGTTCGCGAAGGAGTGAAAACTCTGTTTTTTACGACGGAGTGGAAACTCTGTTTTAGCATTCACAATCTTCAACCATAGAGATGCTTTTGGACTGATATAAAGGAATAGTTGTACTTAGAATAAATTCCTTATTCGCTATAAAGTAATATTTTTTTATGGCGAAACCACCTCAAAACACTGAAGAGCTCGCCGAGGATTGATCTCGGGTAATATTGAGCAACAATATCTAAATAGTACTACATGAGTATAATATAAAATAGAAAATCGATTAAAGTCTTACAATAAAGTTTAAGTAGTCTTAAAAGAGATAAGTTTAAAACAGAGATTTAAAAACATAACGGAAGCGATACAGATAAGATACGATGATTTTCTACTATAAAACATATCTTGTCTTAAGGCATGCTTCACTCCTCGCGACCGGAGTTCGGTGAGTAGAGAACCGGTTCACAGTAACAATTCGCAGGATCCTCACTTTTCCACACTCTTTGACCGCAACAGTTACACCAGCTACCTACAGGAAGAGCTACACACGACAAAAAGTGAAAACAATAAACCGTGAGTACTAATTACTCAGCAAGTCTTACCCGTAAAAATTGGCCAACTACAGCAGACTACTAAGCATGAGAGGCTGACTCAAAAAAAAGGCAATTTTTATAAAACATACCACTAACAATGAATCTTTACTTTCAAGTTTTAGCAGTAAATTAAGTGTAAAAAAATAAATTTAATTTCCACTATCAACTACTACAATCATGGTTGCCAAACAATTACCTATAACTAACCAAATCAATCATGTTATCATTATTATGAGTCCAGTTGTTACTATGACATAAAGCAGTGAACAAGTGGTACTCGTTACTGTGAGGAGCAGCGATTATAATCGATTTACACCAGCTAGGAAAACTCGAAGTACAACACGTACGCGCTTCCTAGAAGCCGCACGTGGCCACCTTTCACAGCAATACCATAGTGTCAGCCCGAGGGCTACCGCTCCCAAGCACATGGTCCTCCATGCGATCACCACACTGGGTGTATCCATAGTTAGATCCAAGACTTTTCTCTCCTACCCCGCCGAAAGAGTGGCAAGGGGACGTCCAACCACTACGGTATTGAGCTACATCAGTTTCTTAGTCCCATGTCCTCAGTATACATTTGGTACTATTCAAACTTGCTCAACAGGGCCACACTCGAATCGGTCCTTAGCCGATACAGACAGGGCTACGACACACCAGCCATGAGTCCACACAGGAAACATACCTCCGTGCCATCCTATTCCCTGTCCGATCTCAGGTTAATAGTGTGACAATAAAGCGACCAGGGTAACAACCTATAGCTCGCGAGTGAGGTTTTTTATTCACTCATCTTCTACCATCAAGTTAACTTAGCCTAGCTCTAAATCGAGTTACATGTACCAATATGCACTCAGCATGAGTAATTAGCACTATCATGCAGTCTAAGATTTACAAACAACTCCTACAACGTAGTGCGCAGTACATTAACCATAAAGTACATAATGATAAAATAAAATTTTAAAACAGGATTAATGCACCGGGGCTTGCCTTCGGTTTGCTGCGAGTTAGCACAAACAAGAGGAAGGTCTTCAGCGATGAACGACTCCGGAGCGATCAGCACTAGCTCTTGGTCTTCTGCGATATTTCTTAAATGCGTGAAATGATGTGCAAATGCGATTAGTTATGCATCTAATGACATCTAATATTTTACTTGTCATCGCATCTGATAAGGACGCTCACATGCGATGATAGGCTCATGAATACATATGTCAAGCATGAGTATACGATGATATGACAAGAAGAGTATGACGAATTTCATGAAAAAGGATTTTATTAGACCAAAGTGCTGCTGGGATTTATATAAAAAAGTTTCTGAAATGAATTTCTATACTATACTAAATAGTTCATAATAGAGAAGATTACTTCTAAATTTTCTTAATATAGTTCTTGAAGGCATAAAGTACAATTTTAGTTGCTCATAATATTAGTAGGGCTATAACTAATTTCTGAACAAGCTATACAATTTATTATTAAACTATAAATTTATAATAAATTAATCTCTAACTAATAGTAAATAATCATTTATAAATAATATACAGGCACATAATTTATAATTAATTCTAGGATGACAGGTCTTAATCATTAGAAACTAAAAATAAAATTTTCACATTTTAATTATGTATGAAAATGATGATATGCATGCATGTACAATGTACTTTATTTAATTATTAGAATTAATTTTAATGCATAAAATGCAACTTTGGAAGTTTTAAAATACTCTACATGATGAGAAGATTCCAACGGTATATTATTTGCAATTTTTGGAGTTCATATGCATTTTCTATGATTTTTGCAAGTTTTTACGAATTTCTGCGCAATTGAAAATTGAATTTCCGAGATTATTCGAATCCGGGCGCCACGTGGCACCACCTGGTAGTAGCCGCACGGACGCTCGCTGTAACAGCGGCCGCACGGGATTGGGGCACGTGGCCACAAAGGATCCTGCGCGCATGAACCTGGCCGGGCCGACCGGCCATGGAGGCCTCGCCAGCGCACGGCAGCGCGGCTCGCCGGAGCTCGGCTCCGGGCGGTGGAGCTCAAAGGAGCCGGCCTAAAATGATCAGCGCTGCGAGGGCAACTCGGGGGTGGAGACTTTGGCCGGAGGAGCTCACCGTAGCGGGCCGACGACAGGGAGCGGCGCGGGCGGAGCTTCAGCGATGGCGTGTGAGCAGTTTAGTCAACGAAACGTGAAGATTTCTTCACCACCAGCTTCATCGGAGCGAGTAGAAGCTCGGCGTCGAGGTTGTCGTCGTGGAGGAGGAGCGGAGAGGGGACGTCCACGGCGAGGTCGCGCGGTTTAGTGGCCGATGGTGAGGAAGACTTGAAATCCCTGCGAATCCGGCCACGAAAGCTCAATTGAAGACTTATGAGGATTTTGCAGGTGATAGAGAAGGTCAGAGCGTGAAGGAGACGCAGCAAGGTTCACCGGAGTTGCCGTATTTGAAAGAGGTGCGGCCGACTGTGTCAGAGACAGGATTTTGGGGAAAAGTTCCAATTCCGGTCGTGCTCTCGGGGAAGGAGGAAGGACGGCGGGGAAGCTAGAGGACGTCGAGGCGCAGCTCTTGGTCGTGGACTTGGGCTCCGGAGGTGGCCAGAGAAGCTGCTCCGCGGTGGGGGGGGGAGGGGCTCGGTCGCGGGAGCTCGAGTGCGGCAGGAGAGAGAGGGAGAGAGAGCACCGGCCGAGGTTCGTGGACACGGGGTTATCGCCGTGTTCAGCGCGGGGTTTGGGCGTGGGACGCGTGGCGCGCATTTAGGGCAAGAGGCGCGAGCGCTTGCGGCAGCTGGCAGGAGCCGTGGTGTCTGTACGTTGGGGAAGAAGGAAGCGTGCACCTTACAGGTGGGTCCCGCACTCTTTTCTATTTTCCTAATTTTCGCTGATTTTCTGTGCTGCACTGTTTTTGCTCTGAAAACAATCCTTCCCGGGCCCTAAAAATTTTTGAAATTTTGTAGGGTGGTAGATCATTCTAAATGGAACAACTTTTATTTTGGGCCCGAGTTCAAATTCCAAACATATTTTATTCTATAAAATTCACAAGACAGAAAATTATTTTAAGAGAATAATTTATTTGGCCCTTTTCCTTGCAAATAAGATTCCACAAAATTTCTAAAATTCGAATCTTTACAATACCCTTCCAAAGAAAATTTTTGGCTCACAAAGTTTCGCTGAAAATTTTGAACTTAAATTTTGAAATTTAAATTTAACTCGGAAGTTTGAAATTTACTACGATCGTTTGTATTTCTTTTTGAGCTCGGATTCCGAAACCTTGAATCAAATATTCTTGCTTCTTTATTTACAACACGGAGTGTTACATTTTTCTTATTCGGCATCCAAAATTTTCACCTCTTTTATTCGCCGTCGGTTTTAATTTTTCATCTCTTCCATGCCATTTTCTTTACATCATTAGAATATGATCGTTATTAGAGGCTCCAATTTTAATGGTTTTTTATAATAATGATAAATTTAGCTTTTGCTAAATAATAATATAGTCATGTAAATCAAATTATGATATCAAATTAAATCAATATAAGAAAATTAAAGGTATTCAATCAAATAAAAAATTAAGGTCATAACAATCAAATTATCTGCCAAAATTTGTATAGTTAGTCTGTAGAGAAGTATAATGGAAGTTAATATAAAAAATAGGAGGATTGAAGGATATTATCATAATATTTTCTCATATATAAAAAGAAAAAAGGCATGGAAGGGATGAGAAATTTAAACCGATGGCCAATATGGAAAATGAAAATTTTGGATGATGAATAAGGGAAAAGTATAAGTTTAGATATCGAACAAGGAATTTGCTCTTGTACTTATAGATCGCCACTGCGCCTCTACTCGTAGGAGGGCTTCCGCATTTTCGATTGTTGGATCAGAATAGATACAGCAGCCCATTCATACCGTGTTTGAGGCATCATCAGGTCCCCTCCCTCCTCATTTTGCACCAGTCCATCGCCTGCCATGTAAACGGATGGAGCGAAGTGGCAGCTTCACCAGCAGTGGAACGTCATCAGCGCAAGCAGGGTGAAGACAACCCTGCACAAGTGCACATCAACAGATGACACACATGGCGCTGATGTGCATAGGATCGTTTGCAATTATTCAGGTTCGTCTTTACCGTGCGCCTGCCAAGTGTTAGATGAAATCACCCAATGGCTCGTTTCATTTAATTTTGGCATTGTGCTTTCTGTTCATTCCTTCATTTGCCCCCGGGTTCAGGATGCCACTTTCAGCCAGTTTATGATTTTCATTTAGCCAGTTTGTGTCTCTTCTCATATCATCAACTATGAAATATGCGAAGTTTTAAGAGTATCGTAGGTCTAATGAAATCTATTCAACTATGAAATATTTTCTACGATTTTTTAGCTTCTAGAAAAACTATCTGATTTACTCTCTCTGTTCTTTAATGATGTCGTCGTTGACTTTTAAATTCAACTTTGACTATTCGTCTTATTCAAAAAATTTGATAAATTTGATATATTTTTATATAATTTGATTTATCATTAGAGTTATTTAAATTATAATTTAAAATTTTTCACATTCGAGCAAATTTTTTTTGAATAAAATAAATAATCAAAGTTAATCGTAAAAGTAAACTGTGATATTTTAAGAACACAGGCAGTATGCTCAAGCCTCGCGCGCACATCAAGCTGGTCTTCTGCGACTACAGGTGGTGTGCCTTGTTTAAGCTGGTCTGGGGCCTCTGGGCTCGCCACGCCCAGGTGGGGACCCCTTGTCTCGGGCTCATTTCCGAGTCGTGGACTCAACTTCCAATCGTCCTACTCCTTCTGGGCCTCCACTAGGCACCGCAGGCCTTTGAATACCGGCCCATGAGCTTTCTTAATCTTTATTATTCTTTGGTTGCTAAAATGATGTTGTCATTAATTTTTAACATACAATTCATCTTATTAAAAAAATAATTCAAATATGTAAAATTATATTGTATTTTAAACACATTCGATAAAACAAATTATAATAAAATATATGATGCTATATTTTTTTAATAAGACGAATAATCAAAATTAATATTAGAAGTAAGAACGGGGAAAGTATAGCAGACAATGCTTAGATGATCCCAACTCCTGAGACCGCTTTGTAAAGACCGCGGTGAAACAGATGCAACTACCTGAATTAGCACAACTCGTGTCTGTAATGTTAATGAATCATAATGGAATCACCATGACTAACCTACAGTTTTCAGATTAAAAAGAAATTCATGGAGGGTAAAATTTTTGGATAAAATTGTAAAAATAAATTTATTCATACAGTAGATGAAAATGTTATACTAAATAACAAGATTGTTACAACATTAAATTGTTACTTCATATCGCACCGTATTCCGATCAATATTCGAAGCAAACATATGTTATCATTTATATTAAAAATCACATTTCCAGGTACATATAGGGCCCATGGTAACACATCCAAGATCCGATACACTACATCAATACTCCTTGCACAGGATGGTAGTGAAGACATCAGACATCACAAGAGCCTTGCAACTAAAATTGAAAGAGCATAAAATAAAAATCAAACAACAACAAAAATGATGGTTCGAATGGATTCAAAAACAGAGTTTGATCTCAGAGAAAAATACATTGGATTCAAAAACAGAGTTATGGTTTTGGAGAAAAATACATTCAATCATTACAAACTTATTCATTAATTTTCTCCCATCTTCCACCCGCACGATAAAACAAAAACGCTATGAAAGCAAAAACGTGAGTCATTTCACTTTTGGTTGAGAATTCAATTTGAATATGCTCCTTCAAGGGAAAGTTCAGCACTTCAGCCTCTCCCAGCCCATCATCCGGACAATTGAGTCACCCTTTACTCGACGCATTTTTAAACTATGAAATGAAAAGCCACTGTTGCCTTTTCTTGGGGATTGATCATGCGTCTAATCATTGCAAGAACATGGATGATGGCTTGCCACAAGCAGGTGCTTGTACTTAAACCACACTCTTCAAGCATCTTCAAAAGTGGAGTGGATTTTCCCTCACCTGCCGAGCGTAGACATTGATCCGTTGTGAGCTACAAAGTGACCTGCATCGACAGTCTAACAAGAGTGCAAGTGAACCTTCTGAAGGCTGCCATGGCAATCACTTTCTTTGTAGGAGTACACAAATCCACGATGCCTAAAGCAGAAAGGTGAGGGTGCGCTGCTCAACTTTCAGACCAGCCTTTGATTTGTTTAACTCCTGTAAACGTGGAACGACGCTTTCACAACATGCACCATCACGAAAGGTTTCGACCGCTGTTCATTTTTTTTTTCCTATTCACCTTATCAGATGTAGACAGAACAAATGTCGATGGAACCGGGAATATCGTTATCAGTGCACAACAATTTGCTCTGTAGTTTGGTGCCTGCCCTGATCATGGCAGTGTCGGTCATGGATCACCAATGATAGATTCAACACCCACAGGCAAGAGTCCTTGTCATGCCATGCCATCGGGGCGCACCCAACAGTTTGTGACGGTGAGATGCGAACTTGCAATAAGGCAGGCCATCGTGTAAGATAAAAGGAAATTGGACTGTATTCATAAATTGCATTTTGCTGAATCAGCGGGGAAACACGATAATATTCATTGGCTTGAGAGAGCTGGCAAATACTGTGAATGAATAATATTATTCGTAAGAAATGGTGTGGACATGTGGAGGATACTGCAACGCAATAGTCTGATGCACCCATATGATCGAGTGGTGTTGATGCCTTCTGCAGCAGAATCCTAGGGAGGAACCAAACAAAGATGTACTATAGATAATAGGGAGTGGCGGCAGCTTAAGTATTTTGGGACCCATCTTGGGATTCTTCCCCGATGCATTGCTCTAATAAACCGGTTGTGAGGGACAGAAATAATTTGGTGTTTTATTTTTTTTTGTTACATTTTACATTTAACTCTTTTATAGTTGAAATCTAGGTCAAACTGTTTCTGGAGAAAACTACAGTACGAAACAAGAAATTAGATCAAGCGGCACATAAACTACTTGGTAACAGCTCCCTAAGTAATTCACACTTCTAAACATGTAAAACTAAGTGCTTCAATTCGTGCATCGTCCAGGAATCCGTCATTTAAAGCGGAATACGAGTGCTTACAGATGGATTCGCTAGAGAAAACTAGATTTTTCTGCTTAGATCACAATTTTGCTGCTAAATTTCAATCAACTGGCCCCCTTTGGATTTTGTGTCAAGCACCGCCACTGCTGCATAAGCTCTCCTTATTCTTTTAAAACTTTGAGTGATGCTATTAACAGGATCATAGCAATGACTAAAAATGCAAGAATCTACATATACACCTCTAGCCCTTGGCTAATCAAAGAAAAATGTAGACTCTATCGTTGTAAATACATCTAAACTGTAGAAAGACCCCATTTAAAAAACTTCAAACTCCAGGTCCTCAGAGTTACTTCTGAACTCAATACACTTGCCTTCTTTCTTCTTCTGCGGCTTTGCCAGAGTCACGACATTGCAAGGTTGTGTCTCTGGTGGTGCGGCAGACCTTATCAGGGCCCAATTCAAGCCGTCAAAGAAAGGGTGCTGCTTGATCTCAGCTGCCCCTCTTGAAGATCCCAGCCTGTTCTCTGGCTCTTTCACCAGTAATCTTCTGATGAGGTCTTTGGCATTGCTGCTCACAGATGGATTGTCTGGAAACCGGAGATTCTGGGATACCACATTTGCCAAAGTTTCATCGTTCCCAGGTCCTCTAAAGGGAGTTTTACCATACAATAGTTCGTAAAGGAAGACACCAAAGGTCCACCAGTCTACGGCACTTCCATGGCCATCCCCTTTGATGATTTCAGGTGCAAGGTACTCATGGGTGCCAACAAAGGAATTGGAACGTGCTTCAATAGGCTCTACAACAAGTTGAGGGAGCCTTTTTTGGGACGATTTAGGCTTCCGAGGCTTTGGAATAGATGGTAGTCGTGGCGTGAAGCAAGATGTTTGAGCACAAGAGGGCTGGAGGCATGATGAATTTATGCAGTAGTTCTCTGCACATGGCCCCGTAAGTTTCTTTGGTTGGTGGTTTGCAGCTATAGAGGATGACAGAAGGAGCATAGGATTGACTGAGCACCTGAGTGAGAGGTCAAAGTCCGAGAGCATTATATGTCCATCTTCACGAACCAGAATGTTCTCTGGCTTCAGATCGCGATATATGACCCCCAGCATGTGAAGATATTCCAGAGCAAGGAGAACTTCTGCGACATAAAACCTGCAAAGCAAATATTCATTTATTCATTATTAAATCAACGTAAAAACAGATTTGGTAGATATGTGGATATTCATCCAGCTATATGTGCGTATTTCCGCATCCAATTCTAATATTAGTAAACAAGAAAATTTTTATCAAGTATCCAATTTATATGATCAGACTGAACTTGTTATCACTGATCACTATACAGTTTTAGCTCTAATAGTGTGTTAACAAAAGTTGGGAAAGGAGCAAAAAAAAAAAGGTCCATGGAAACTGAATTTAAGTTCTTGAAACTCAACCAAAAAACTAAATGAAACTTACCTTGCTGCTGGCTCCGGAAAGCTTCTTCCAGGTTGTCTTTGACGAAGAACATGCAAATCACCACCTGGACAGTACTCCATGACCAGGCATGAGAGATTGTCTGTAGTAAAATGTGCATAAAGAGTTGGAAGAAAGGGATGATCTAGCATTTCAAGTATCTCCCTTTCAGCCTGTGCTCGCAGCATTTTCTTTCTATTAATCAGGTATTCAATATCCATGACCTTCAAAGCAAATAAACAATCTGAATCAATCAACTCTGCGAGATACACAGTCCCAATGTCCCCACAACCAAGCCTCTTCAGAAGCTTGAAATTATCAAGTCCCAATGATCCCTGTTGCAATGCCAACTCGCGAATGGTTAGCCAGCGCAGATCCTTTGCCATGTGTGGCCTGTTATTATAGGCACACAACCCGAATTGGCTCTCATCACTGATACTCGTGCTACAACCATACTCACTAATGCTGCTCTTTGAATTCTGGGAACACTTGCCTTTTTCTTCAACCCGCAACCACTCGGATGATGCTTCATCAGATTTTTCAGGCCCAGCAGTTGACTTTTCTTCTTCGGCGCAGCTGGTTGGATTTGTAACACTGGATATTGAAGACCAGCTTGTTGATGCAAGGGAGACTGACTCCTTCGAAGAACAGAATTTAGTACTGTTAGAAGAATCACCTATTGAAGATGGTTCCTCTTTAGCTTTCATCTTACTGACAGTCTTGCATCGAAAAACTGGCTTAACAAGTCGGGATGTAGTGATGGGTTTGCTCAAGATTGGGATTCTGGGAGAGCTATCATCAGTTGCTGCAGAAACTTTATTTCCTAATTTACCAGTTTCCACAAAGTCGCTCTCAAGATCATCTATAGGGTCATCACTGATGACATCATGAATCCTCATCTTCCTTACCTCCGCTGATCTGGAAGATGCAGAACGGATGGAAGTGACTGCACTTCCATCAGCTGTCTCAAAATCACAGTCTTCACTGAACTCGCTTGTTCCTCTAGATGAACACTTATCAATCTTATCTGGGGTGAGTGATATTTCAATAAGGTTCTTCTTTTCATCATCATGAAGATGATTTTCATCGTTACTTCGGACCATCAAAGAGGCATAAAGCCTGTGGATGGTTCCAGCTTCAGATGAACTTGACGATCCAGGTGACATCGACACCCTCTTCATTGCAGCCATTTCTGATGCCTGGGAAATGCACAGCCTCCTCAGAGCTTGCTTCATATTAACGGTCTTTGAGGATATCCCAATGCCTGCATTTGGCGAAAAGCCAGATCTAACTGGTTTCTTTCCCAGCGCATCTCCACCAGTATAGGCAGGACTAAGCGGTCGAGGAAATGTTCTGCTGTCGATAGCTTTAAGAAGCTGGCCGAGGTCATCTTCGACAGGGTAATCACGCCATTTTCCTTTTCTGTCCTCAGGTTTCACTTTAATATGCCGTAAGCTGGAGCAACCAACAGGCCCGCTGTTGAGTTCTTCTTCAGTTGATTCCACTATCTCAGAGCTACAACCCGACGACCCCATGACGAGCAGACTAATTCAACAGCCAGACAGCGAGTATGCCAACTTAGCCCCCGTCGCCGGCAGCAGACAAGCCATATACCACAGCGGAGACGGTATCCAAGACGGAAGCCCCGGAACGCCTCCAAAAATAAAAAACAAGCTTTTTAAATAAGGAGTCAAGCAACCTGTGGCCACCCTGCAGAGATCAAGAGATCCAGAGTTAGTGATTGAGACGTGGCACCAGCTACACATCACAGACTAACTGCTGAGGAATTACTGAAAAGAAATCCAAACGCAAGCACGAAGCAAGACTCCAAGAAGAAAGAGGTGCTGGGCAACTGCACCCAACTGAAATCTAAACTGCCGAGCGGAGGCAGTTCAAACGACGAGCATCAGAAGCCCCAGCTCCGGTCTGGGGAGAAGACCGCTAGAGTCGACTCTTCACTGAGAAGGCGCTCGTTCTCCCCCGTCTCGAAACGGAAGCGGTGGCCGAAACGTAACTGGCGAACCGGCACAGCTGAATCTACTGAACTAGAAAAAACTTCGGAAGCAGAGGAAAAAAATCGGAACCTTTCTGCTGGAGAAGCGCGCGGAGGCGGCTCCAGATCCAGGCGTCAGCGGCGCCGCCGCGGCGCCGGCATTTCGCTGAAGCCGCTACTAACCCTCTCCAGACCACTAATAAAATCGCGTGCACGAATCTGAAAGCGGACGCGCGCAGCGACAGGACGCGGGATCGGGGAGGGGGAGCTCAAGCTTACCCAGAAATGCCGGCCCCGATCTCCGAGCGGGGACGAACGGCGGCGGCGCGGTGGAGCAGGTGGCGCTCTGGGGGACGAGCTCGGCAGCTACCTGCTGCTAATCTTGGGAATGGTGGCTTCGGAGGAAGCGTAGGGAGAGAGGGGAGGGACCGCGGCCCGCGCGAGAGAGAACACGGAGACAGTCACAGAGGAGATAGAGGTGAGAGAGAAGAGGTGCGACCCACGAAGACGAATCGGCGTAAAAGGGGATCGGCGGATCCGCCGTGCGGAGGCCAAATGTGAGACCCGCCGTGTGTCCGCTCCGCGCGTCCTCTGCCGTACGGCTGGTGCGCCGGTCACAGGACAGGGGAATGGGTACAGAAAACCGAAAATCTGAACGGGACAATTGAGTTGATTTTCTCCGAAATTTAGGTCGCCCGGTGTTTGGTTTCGGTAACATGGCGGGTTTTCGTGGAGCTGAACTAGCTGACTTTGTGCTCCAATAATTATAAAGCAATTCGTAAGGCACCCATTTTCTAAGAGGATATTTGGATCCATTATAAATTATTAAAATCTAGATTACAGAGGTAAATTATACAATTAAGATTATAAAAAATCTAGACAAAGGTGTTCAGAGACCAAATTATATTATCTGAATCATAACCTGTCATGTTTGTATCCGTTGTGGATTTTATAATCTGAATGGATCAAAATGAGCTCTAATTGTTAGTCTACAACAATTAGAAGCTAGAGTATTTTACTACTACTACAATGTAACAGAAACCGGACCTAAATTTGGACAACGAAACACCCACCAAACGGGGCCTTTTATCACTAGAGACGTGTCGGGATCATGTACCTCGGGTACTTGACGACCCGTACTTGTACACATGGGTCAAGACCTCGAGAAGTTTAGGGGTCGGACGACGGCGCACGAATGCGCGGCCCGACCCTCAAGGCGACGGTTTACGAAAGACAAGTCTTAGCCGCGCTAAGACGCATGGTGATGCCGACCTCTGAGGGTAGGTACAGTGTTATGTCATATTTACTTCGGTTGCCAACCGTCAACCGTCCTGACAGGACAGGACGGGTTTCATCACGACGACACTCTAGCTGAAGCCGCAGAGACGGGCCGCGGGAGTCAACGGACAAGATCCGACGGCACTGTGACTGACACTACAGTGCCGGACAGACGCTACAGTACCCACCGCTGCGCGTGACGCGACGGGCCACGCCCGAGCATGGGCGTAACGGACGATGACGACGACAGTGGAGGACCCACCTATCAACGAGACAGCAGGATCGCATAGGGCCCACCATCTTATAACCCCGGACCGCCCTATATAAAGGGGGCCCGAGGAGCTATAGAACAAGGAGAACAATGAACACAGAAAAACCCAGAGCCCTTGCACGTAACCGTCTAAGCGCAAGTAACCCCACGAATACGTGCGTCGAGCACCCACGATCTAGGTGCCGGATCCTCTCTTGAAGAGATAATTCGACCCTTTGTACTCTCTCATCCAGATAAACCACCCTTTAGACGTAGGGTATTACACCGTTCGAGGTGACCCGAACCAGATAAAAATCCCCTTGAGTCTTCCGTAGACTAAGTCACATCGAATACGAAGGCACACCACCCCACGATCGTATTTCGTACTGTGCCGGTGGTCAGAACACCGACAGCTGGCGCGCCGGGAAGCGGCATTTCTTAGTGTGCTCTCACTTCGACTTTTCGATGGCTTCCTTCTTTCGTCATGGGAGATACTTCGGTCTTTCACCTTCGCTTCGGGGGCTTCACGGTCGCCATCACCGGAGATGGCCGGTCGTGGCGCATCCTCACTTTCGCCTCTGGACAAGCCTTCCGCTTCGGAAGCCTGAACTTCGTCGCCAACGAGGGCGGCGAGCTGCGCCTTCAAGCTCTGCGCAAGAAGCGCGCCACATGACGCCGGCGGAGCCATGCCGTTCTGGGGCACGACCCGTCGAGGGAGTGCTTCACTCTCCACGCCCCAAAGGGCGGGGAGCCAGCAACTCCTAGCAACACGCCAGGCGCCAACCCGTCCCCGCGCCCCGTGATGGACACCGTTGGCAAGGTCTGGCCGCCCCCGGGGCGAACCGGCAGCCCCGAGCCTCGAGGCAAGGCTGTAGCCGGTCCCAGCGATGCAACTCGAGCCCGAGTACGGTCCACCTACCAGCAGCTTATAGCTAGAGGATCGCCAACCTTCGACACCCCGCTCGAGAACCTCGCGGCAGCGGGGTGCGTCCTCGACGAGACCGCCGCTCTCGAGGACCCAGCGCTGAGGGAAGTGTACGATCGATTGCGCTTCTACCTCGGCAGCGTGCTTCGACAACTAGAAGCGTCCCTCCGACCCTAGCAGTCGGAGACACGAAGCAACCATCGATCCCATGACCGGCGAAGCTTGGCGCACGACAGCCGAGTCGAGGAACGAAACCCTCGACATCACGCGGGGTCGGTCCTCCCACGACTCGGCTCCGACCGCGACGTCCGTGGCACCATCGACGCACGGCGACAGGCAAGGAGCGAGCTTCGCGCCAAGTCTCGTCGGAGGTGTCCTTCGACTCCAGGAGCCCAAGCCCTGACGGGGTCGGACCCAGAGTGTTCAGATCGCTCATACGGTACGCGAAATTCCCACAAAGATTTCGCGCCCCGACCACCATCGGCCGCTACAACAGGGAAACAAACCCCGTTCATTGGCTCGAAGACTACCGTCTCGCTTGCAGGACCAGAGGAGCAGATGAACTGTTCTCCATCCAGTACCTGCCGCTCTTCCTCACCGACTCGGCCCAAGGATGGCTCGAGCATCTCCCCGAGGGCTGCATCCAGGACTGGAGCGACCTGCGCCGCATCTTCATCGGTAACTTTCAGGCGCCCAGGTAATTTTTGGGACCTCAAAAACAGCAAGCAGAGGCCTGGCGAGTCGCTCTGAGACTACATCTAGCGCTTCTCGCGAAAACGCAACGAGCTGCCCGATGTAAGCGACGTCGACGTCATCAACGCCTTCACCTGCGGGACGACGTCCAAGGCGCTCGTCCACAAGCTGGGCCGTAGGAACTCTCGAACGGCCCGGGACCTACTCGACGTCGCCACGACCTTCGTCACCGGAGAAGAGGCTGTGCATGCCAACTTCGACCGAAACCGGTTGAAGGAGGAGAGGTCCGGGACCGACCATCGGGGCGATCGACCCCCCGACTGGCATGCCGACCGCCGCAACGAGTGAGGTGGCGGCGGTTCGAGCAGCAAGAAGGGGAAGGGCCGACGCCACGACGACGACTTCGTGGCTGCTGCCGATTGGCCGGCCCGACCCCTGATCATGAAGCCGGCCAATCACAATGGCCACTTCGAGAAAATGCTTGACCGACTCTGCCCCAACCACTCCGTGCCGGTCAAGCACACCCTCCGGAATTGTCACCTTGCAAGGAGGTTCTTCAAGAGCAGGTTCCAACCTGACTCATCGGTAGCCAAGGCCGACCCCCAAGCCAAAGGGGCCGAGGACGACGCCGGCGCAGCCTTCCCCGAGCCGGAGGACTGCCTCATGATCTTTGGCGGCCCCGCGGCCTACAGCGAGTCTCGCCGCCGGCAAAAGAGGACCTGGCGGGAGGTCAATGTGACCGATCCCATGGTCCCCAGCTACCTCAAGTGGTCCGAGGCCTTGATCACCTTCGACCGAACCGACCACCTGGACCATGTTCCACAACCCGGACGCCTCCTGCTGGTACTCGACCCCATCGTCGGCTCCGTACGCCTATCAAAGGTCTTCATGGATGGAGGGAGCGCCTTCAACATCCTCTACGCCGACACCTTCAGGGCGATGAAGCTGACGGAGGCCGACCTCCGCCCGAGCCACGCTCCGTTCCACAGGATCGTCCCCGGGGGCTACGCCACGCCCCTCGAGCAGATCACGCTCCTAGTCACATTCGGTGACCGGAGTAACTTCCGGACCGAATCGCTCACCTTCAAGGTGGTCGACTTCACCGGAGCCTACCACGCCATCCTGGGCCGCCATGCTACGCGAAGTTCATAGTCATCCCCAATTACGTCTACCTCAAGCTGAAGATGCCGGGGCCGAAGGGCGTCATCACGGTCTCATCGCGCTTCCAGCACGCCCTCACGTGCGAGCAGGAAAGCTTCGAGCTGGCCGCCGCCCGTTCTGGCTCGGCCTAGCTGGACGAGATTTGCAGGACCAAGGGGCTGACCCCAATGCTCGACTCCAAGGCCTCGTCTTCGACCTCCTTCAAACCCGCCGACGACTCCAAGGAGGTGGCTCTTGACCCCGTCGACTCTTCCAAGAAGGTTAGGGTCGGAACAACGCTCTCCTGCGAATAGGAAAGCGCGCTCGTCGACTTTCTGATCCGAAATCAGGACGTTTTCACCTGGGCACCCTCAGACATGCTCGGCATCCCGAGAGAAGTCGCCGAGCACTCACTTGACATCATTGCGGGCTCTCGGCCCTCAAGCAACGACTCCGGTGTTTCGACGACGAGAAGCGCCGGGCCATCGGGGAAGAATTGACGAAGCTCCTAAACGTCAAGTTTATAAGAGGTCTACCACCCCGAGTGGCTGGCCAACCCTGTAATGGTAAAAAAGAAGACTGGGCAATGGAGGATATGCGTTGACTGCACGAGTCTCAACAAAGCCTGCCCAAAGGACTCCTTCCCTCTCTCACGCATCGATCAAGTGGTGGACTCCACCGCCGGGTGCGAAACCCTCAGCTTTCTCGACGCGTACTCTGGATATCACCAGATTTCCATGTGCGAGTCCAATCAGTCGGCCACGTCCTTCATCACGCCCTTCGGATCCTTCTGCTACGTCACGATGCCGTTCGGGCTCAAGAATGCCGACGTCACGTACCAGTGCTGCATGCAGGAGTGTTTTCACGACCAACTGGGTCGAAATCTGGAGGTCTACGTCGACGACATCGTCATCAAGACTCGGCGAGCCTCCGACCTCGTCCAAGATATGGAGGAAACGTTCGCGAACCTCCGGCGCTATCGAATCAAGCTGAACCCCGAGAAATGCTTTTTTGGGGTGGCCTCGGGCAAACTGCTTGGCTTTGTCATCTCCGAACGGGGGATTGAAGTGAACACCGAGAAAATCTTCGCCGTCCTCAACCTCGGGCCCATCAGCAACGTCAAGAGTGTCCAGAGGCTCACTGGGTGCTTGGTAGCCCTCAGTCGCATCATCTCGAGGCTCGAGGAAAAGGCGATGCCTTTTTACCGGCTGCTACGAAAAGCAGAGCGGTTCACCTGGACCACCGAGGCCCAGGAAGCCTTCGAACGGCTCAAGACCTTGCTCTCATCGCCGCCGATCCTTACGTCCCCGACCCTGGGAGAGACCCTTCTCCTCTACATTGCGGCGACTTTCAAAGT
This sequence comes from Zoysia pacifica, assembly GCA_001602315.1. Classification (NCBI taxonomy): domain Eukaryota; kingdom Viridiplantae; phylum Streptophyta; class Magnoliopsida; order Poales; family Poaceae; genus Zoysia; species Zoysia pacifica. Next base: position 135,954 of record BCLH01000176.1, on the reverse strand, counting down.
CGTCAGCACCGTCCTCGTCGTCGAACGGAGGAAGAGGGTCGGGCTCTGTCTGTGCAGCGACCTGTCTACTTCATTAGCGAGGTGCTGGCCGACGTCACGACTCGGTACACCCAGGTGGAGAAGCTGATCTACGTCGTTCTCATAACGAGCCGCAAGCTACGACACTACTTCACGAGCACTCCGTCCAAGTGGCCACCGGCTTCCCACTCGGGGAGATCATCAGCGGCAAAGACACGGTCAGGCGCATCGCCACCTGGGCCATGGAGCTCATGGGGCTCGACATCGTCTTCGTCCCTCGGCAGGCCATCAAGTCCCAGACCCTGGCCGACTTCGTCGCCGAATGGACCGAGGCTCAAGAACCGCCGGCCCTTGGCAGCATCGAGTACTGGACGATGTACTTCGACGGGTCCTGCATGCTCAAGGGCGCGGGGGCCGGAGTCGCCCTAATCTCCCCAAGGGGAGACAAGTTTCGCTACATTCTGCAGTTGCAGTTTCGCGCCTCCAACAACGCGATCGAGTACGAGGCATTGCTCCACGGCCTACGGATGGCCATCACCCTCGGTGTCCAGCGGCTCTACGTCAAGGGCGATTCTGAGCTTGTCGTCAACCAAGTCATAAAGACCTCCAGCTGCCGAGACCCGAAGATGGAGGTCTACTGTCAAGAGGTTCGTAAACTCGAAGACAAGTTCGATGGGCTCGAACTCCATCACGTTCTACGTCGGGACAACGAGGCCACCGACGCTCTCGCCAAGTTGGGCTCGAAGCGTGAGCCGGTCTCCGACGGCGTTTTCCTCGAGGTACTCACTAAGCCTTCCATCAGGAGCATCGAGGATCCACCCACCGAGGGCACGAGCGGTGAGCCGACCCCAGATCCGAGGGCGGAGGTGATGGCTCTCGCCCCCGACTGGTCCCGCGATATCTTTCCTTACCTTCAAGACGGCACTCTTTCGACCGACGTCAACGAAGGCAGGAAGGTCGCACGTCAAGCCAAAGCCTACGTCATTTCAGACGGCGAGCTCTACAAACGAAGCACGAGTGGAGTACTGCAGCACTGCATCCCTTAGGAGGAGGGCATGCGCCTGCTTGACAATATCCACTCAGGCATCTGCGGTCACCACGTCGGACTCAGAACCCTAGTGGGCAAGGCCTTCCGCCAAGGTTTCTATTGGCCGACGTCGGTGGCCGACGTCGAAAAGCTCGTCCGAACCTGCCAAGGTTGCCAGTTCTATGCCCGACAGACGCACCTGCCAGTTCAGGAGCTCCAGACGATTTTGATCTCTTGGCGCTTCGCTGTCTGGGGACTCGACATCCTCGGACCGTTTAAGAAGACACGTGGCGGTTTCACCCATCTTTTTGTCACTGTGGACAAGTTCATCAAGTGGATCGAGGCCGAGTCGGTGCCCAAGATGACTTCAACCCGAGTGGTCGGTTTCATCTGCAATATCATTTGTCGGTTTGGGGTTCCGAACTCCATCATCACCGACAATGGGGCACAATTCACCGGCCGACAATTTCGAGAATTCTGTGATGAGTACCATGTTCGCCTGGACTTCGCCTCTGTGGCGCACCCAAGGACGAATGGGCAGGTTGAGCGGGCCAACAGAATGATACTCCAAGGGCTGAAGCCGCGGATTTACGACTCCGTCAGGCAGGCAGCCGGACGATGGGTGAGCGAACTCCCATCAGCTCTTTGAGGTCTGCGAACGACCTCCAACAGAACCACCGGGTTCACACCGTTCTTCATGACGTTCGGAGCAGAAGCAATGCTGCCGACCGACCTCGACTACGACTCTTCGTGAGTCTGAGCCTACGACAAAGAAAGGTCGTGGAACGCGCTGCAAGACGCTCTCGACCAGCTGCGAGAGGCGCGCGAAGTCGCCCTCCTATGATCCGCCAAGTATCAGCAAAAACTATGGCGACTGCACACTCGACACGTCAAGGGTCGAGCGCTGAACGTGGGAGATCTGGTGCTGAAAAGGGTGCAAATGAAAGCCGACCAGCACAAGCTGTCGCCCTCTAGGAGGGACCCTTTGTAATCAAGCCCGTCTTGAGGCTCGGTGCTTACAAACTAGCGACCGAAGATGGCCGAGAGCTCGAGAACGTATGGAACATCGAGAGCCTCCGAAGGTTCTACACCTAATAAAAACAGCTAAGTTCTTGCAACTTACTCTCGCTTGTCGTTTTTGAGTTGCGAACCGTGGCCGTCTCGGCCACACCCCGCACCAGGGGGCTACTTGCCTCTGCCCTCTCGAGCGTTGAAACGTCCGACCTCGCTCCTCTCTTTTCGATTTTTTGTGCCGAGGCACCGCTCCTCGTTGGCCTTTTACGTCGTCTTATTTTTTCGCTGATTCGCACTTCGTTTTGTTTCCTCGGGGTCGCATCCCCGACCCGCGCCGAGCTCGCAGGCGACCCCGAACGATAGGCTTCGCGCACGTTTTTCGTTCAAAGTCTCCTCACTGCTACACTATCTACGATCAGGAGCCGATGACACTCTACGGCTGTATCGGGCCAGACACCCGACCCTACGAGCTATACTCGACCTGTTCATTTAATTGACGCCCAACGGAACACAAAAAACAGCCACAAGCAGCGAAAGAGGTCGAAAACTTAAGACCGCGCTTTGATTTGTTTCTCCGGGGTTGGATCCCTGCTCTGTTTTCTCTGGGGTCAGATCCCCGTTTTGTTTCTTCGGGGTCGGATCCCCGGCCCGCGTGGAGCTCGTGAGTGATCCCCGAACGCGATAAACTTTGCGCATGTTTTTTGAATCGTCCCCGCAGCTACACTATCACCGATCGGGAGCCGATGACGCTCTACGGCTGTATCGGGCCCGACAGCCGACCCTACGAGCTATACTCGACCCATTCGTTTGATTGATGCCCAGCGGAGCGCGAAAAAGTCGCAAGGAGCGAAGAGGGGTCGGAAACTCGAATTTGTTCGTGCAATGACGATTTCTCAATCGATATCTTTCATTACAGATGCTTTTTACAAACCTAATTCTATAAATAGGGGAACGAGCCGAACCGCTCTGGCAAGAAGTTCTCCGTCCTGAAGTCGGCGACGGCCTTCGCCCCAGGCTCCTGCATCTCCACCGAGAGTGCGTCCAGCTGCTCGTCCGAGGAGCCGGACGCGAAGCCCTCGACAACCTTGCCGAAGTCCACATCCGAATAGTGGGAGCGGGCCAGGGCTGTCGCGGACCCGTCCTCCAGCGCCCTCATAACGACGTCGATGATGACCCCTAGAAGCTGATGCAGGGCGTGCGTGAGGACCCCCGTTGGGACGGAGTCTGGCACGTCGGAGTACAACTTTCTCAGAAGATTCAAACCCGCTGACCTCAGGGTTTGAACTTCGCCCGCCAATCCTGCACTCAAGTCCATCAGCAAAGCGACTCTGAACACTGGAGCACGATCCGCTCCGACTTCAGGAGGTCGACCTGCTCGAAGGTACGATCGCGCTCCTCCTTGACGACGCGGACCATCTGCTCCAAGGTCAAGCGGGCCCCCTCCGCAAGCTGATGAAGGAGCCCCAGGCACCGCATTTCGGTGTCGTGCTCGACGACTTGACGACGAAGCCTTGCAACACCGCAAGTTAAAATCCGACCCCGAAGTCAGACAAACACGACTCGACTTACCGACGACCGTGCGGTTGGCCTGCTCGAGGGCCGCCGCAACCCCAGCT
>BCLH01000176.1:94647-131367 GCA_001602315.1 Zoysia pacifica | reverse complement strand
GACCGTCAGTCCACCCGTCGGCGCCAGAGCAGCGGCCTCCCGTAGCGCCCCCGCCGACGTCGGAGCCCTGGTTACAAAGGAGCTCAGTTAATCAAGTCCAAAAAACGAAAAGTGAAATAGTGCCACCGAAGGCTCACCTCACCGACTGATGACGAATCCGGATGATCGGGCGTCGCGGGGGCCGGTTCTCCCGCAGGGAGGGAACCGTCGTTGCCTGGGCTGGCTCCGCCGTGGCTATCTCGGCCGCCCGAGGTGGGGAGTCGACCTGGCCTCCGGAGCTGACTGTCACTGTCTGCAAGGGGTCGACCTTCGCCCTCTTCGCCGCCGACCCCTGCTCCTGCTCGTCGGACGAGGAGCTGACACCCTCGAAGGAGTCGAAACCCTCGACCGCTGCCGCCATGGCCGCCTGCGCTAGGACGGCCACGCTTTGTCCCGCCATCGAGCCGCCCTCGGTCCTCAGGGCGCAGAACGACCTTGCCGTCGGCTTCGCGACTGAAGCCGCAAGCCCCGAACCGCTGGACAAGTAGTCTAAGAACCCGAACTTCGCCTCCCTCTTCCTGTCGGTCCTCCTTGGCCTCGGCGCTGCCGCGGGACTAGACTCGGCTCTTCGCTGCAGCGCGGCGGCGGAGCTAGTTGCAGCCTCGGTCGTGGCCACAACCCCTGGCAGACCCTGAGAGCGATCAACGATGAATACAATGCAGTAATGACCATCACAACGCAGAAACTCCGCACTTACCAGCTGGCGGTGGTCTCTGTCAAGGGGACGGGGCCCCCGGTTGAGGCTGCCCTCGGCGTCCTTGAAGACCGTCGAGGTCCAGCCGAGGACGCCTTTGTCTGAGAGAGGCCGGCCACGCACCTCGCAGGTCTCATCGTTCGGCCCCTCGTACTCCCCGATGCTGTGCACTCGGTAGCGCAGCGGCATGATCCGACGTCACATGGCGACGCCGAAGACTGTCGTCCCGGTCAGCCCTGCTCCCGTAGGCATCGGATCGCCACTAGATGCGGCCGAATCGACACGTGGCGATAAAGCCCACGACCAGCCCCCTGGATCGCCTCCGGGCTTGGGGGCTAGGCCCATACAGCGCGCTCGTGCGCATCCTTATGATCAACCGTCAACGAGCGACGGTCCGCACAACGCTTCAGCGCACGACCGACCCTTCGGATCGCTCGAGGGCTTGGGGGCTACGCCCTACGGGCGCGCTCGAACACCCTCGTAGGATCAACCATCGACGGATGATGGTCAGCGTAACGCTTTAGCCCACGACTGACCCTTCGGATAGCTCGGAGGCTCGGGGCTACGCCCGACGGGTGTGCTCGCGCACCTCCGTAGGATCAACCATCGTCGAATGATGGTCGGCACGACGCTTCAGCCCATGACCGACCCTTCGGATCGCTCGAGGGCTCGAGGGCTACGCCCTACGAGTGCGCTCGCGCGCTCCCATAGGATCAGAACGAACTTCGAAGACGACCAGCCTAGTGCTGCCTCAACTAGAGGTCACAAACAGCGCTAAGCTCGGGGGCTACTGTCGGGATCATGTACTCCAGGTACTTGACGACCCGTACTCGTACACGTGGGCCAAGAACTCGAGGAGTTTAGAGGTCAGACGACGGCGCACGAACGCGCGATCTGACCCCCGAGGCGACGGTCTACAAAAGACAAGTCTTAGCCGCGCTAAGACGCACGGTGACGTCGACCTCCGGGAGCCGACCCTCGGGGACCAACCCATGGGGGTAGGTACGGCGTTATGTCATATTTACTCCGGTGGCCAACCGCCAACCGCCCTGACGGGACGGGACGGGTTTGTCCACAACGACACTCCAGCTAAAGCCGCAGAGCCAGACGGACCGCGAGAGTCAACAGACAAGACCCGACGGCACTGTGGCTGACACTACAGTGCCGGACAGGCGCTACAGTACCCACCCTGCGCGCGATGCGATGGGTCACACCTGCGTATGGGTGTAATGAATGATGATGATGACAGTGAAGGACCCACCTGTCAATGAGACAGCAGAATCGCGTAGGGTCCACCATCTTGTAACCCCGGACCGCCCTATATAAAGGGGGCCCGAGCAGTGATAGAACAGGGAGAACAACGAACACAGAAAAACCCAGAGCCCTTGCGTGTAACCGTCTAAGCTCAAGCAACCTCATGAATACGTGCGTCTAGCACCCACGATCTAGGTGCCGAATACTCTCTCGAAGAGAGAATCCGACCCTTTGTACTCTCTCATCGAGATAAACTACCCTCTGGACGTATGGTATTACACCGTTCGAGGTGGCCCGAACCAGGTAAAAATCCCTTTGAGTCTTCCGTAGACTAAGCCACATCGAATACGAAGACATACCACCTTCACGATCGTATTTCGTACTGTGCCGGTGGTTAGAACACCGACAAGACGCATGTCGCTGAGAGAATTGAAAAATCCAGCTTCATTATACATCATGATCCAACTTTTTGCTCAAACAAACTAATACTAGTCTACATCAAGAAAAAGAGAAAGTACTAACCAGCTACACGCATGCAGATACAGATCAACATCAAATCGATGTGTGTGAACTCAACCAATCAGATGCAGATACAGCTCCTTAAACACACGGCAGAAGCTCTATACGTGCAAGCTAGCGATTGTTAAATTTTCACCCACAGGATTCAGAAGGATCCCATCAAAAGAGGAGTTACTAGACTGTTTGTAGCTCTGATGTGTCTACTTAATTCAAACGCCTTCTCAACTTTCATAGATGGAGCAAATGGTCTTCACCAAATGTTGGAATTCTGTAGATATTTGTGTCGACGGAGTGCTGTTACTTCAAATTAGGGCAAAGAATCGAGGAAATTGGGAGGCAGAATTCGTTGCACTCCATGTGCCGAAAGAGACGGAAATAAACGCTGTTTGGTCTACCATATTCTGATTATGAACACGCGGATAAGAAAAGGGAGGAGATTGAGTGCTTCTGGGGATGATCAAAGACAGTGATGTTTTGGTGTTCAGAAGAGGAAGTTGTTTTCTAAAGTTATTCCTGTAGTACTATTGGATTGTGACGATCTGATTCAAAATACCACACGTCTTCTTAATTGACACGTAGGGCCAGATATGTGGCCCTTTGTGTTCCCATCGAATGAACCGTCCGAATAAAACATTGCGTCATCCAATTAACAACATGTCATTAGATAATGGTTGGTTAGTGTGCCGGGTCTGAGAAATTTAAATGATTTGCCAGCTTAAATTTTTTATTTGTGTGTCATAACAGAGATATATGTCGGTACATAGCCACCCGCATAATGCATTACGGCATGAGTCGCAAAAAAATGCATTACGGCATTATGGCACCTCCACTAAAAAACATTGAGAAGTAAAGTACACATGCTTTACAACGTGAAGCTTGGAAGAAGGCAAGTAAATTGCATATAAGTCAATTGTATATATCTAGCATTAGAACAAAAAAAAAAAAAGCCTACTTTTACTCCAGCGCACTGCATCTCAAAAACTGTCGTAGCATCTTGAACAAAAAATGCTGCCATGAGTGTGATAGAAAAGTATTCCCTCCAGTTTTTTTTTATAAAAAAAGATGATGTTAAAAGTCAAATATGTCTATAGTTTAAACCTGAATGGAGTACATAGTAGTACAATCTACTGTTGCACATGTATTAGCCAGATGGCCAAAATTTGGGACAATTTGGTCCCAGAATCATCCTTTGGTCAATATAGCCATTCCATGCACTGTTATCAGCCCCTTATTTTTGACCAAATCATGATGGTACTTTGAAGACGAATCTATTCGTCAATTCAGTAGTTGAGGCAATGTTATTTGTCAAAGAGAAAACAATTTTAGTTACCTGTTTATTCCGCTGTTTAGCGCTTAATTGGCTAGTTTAGTGACTGATCTCAAGTGGTCATACTCTCTGTGCGTTCAGTTTATGTTTTCATGAAAAACATTTACGAAGTAATATAGTATATATTTACATTTGTACCCGCGCAAGGCTTTTCTAATTATCACTTTTTCTATAATCTTCCTCGGCTCGATCGGCCAACAAAGTTATTGCTTCACCTGATAAAAGGGTGTGAACGGATTGGCCACCTCACCTCACGGGACAGGACATGCCAGCATACTCCTACTTGAGAAGCTTTGAGATCTCCGGCCGCGTGTGTGCGTCATGCAATTGCCGTGCCGGTGCGAGCGTGAGCGAGAAAAGGTGACACGTTTAAATATGCTTTCAAATACAGCCCTATACAAATTTGATACACCTCTCTCCCCGCCATAATGGATCGATTCCGGAGGTCACGAACGCAATTTCCTCGGTGCCGGTGAAGACGACCTTCACGACGGCATCCTCGACAGCACGCCTACTCAGCCACGACAGGGGCCACACCATGGTGGCGGTCGCGCAGCTCGCGCTGGGCGGAACAAGGGGCGAACGCGGCTGGAGCCACCCTCCGAGGCCTGAGGCCGGGCGCTGCGGTGCTGTCCCCATGCGCCATGTCCTTCCCCGGCGGCAGCGACGCCCCAATGTCTGGCGGTCCTCGCCGGCAGTGGCGGCGCTCCGTCCACCAATCACGCGCATCCGACATCCCGCCCACATTCCTCGCTCGTACCATGCTCTGCGCCCCGCACCCCTGCCGGCTGCCGCTGCTAGCAGAGAGAGACAGAGAGAGACAGAGAGAGAGAGAGAGAGAGAGAGGCGCAACTTCCCTGCGAGCTCCCCAGCCAGCACCGTGTCGGGCGCACCACGCCAGGGGCCCCGCCCTCCGTCTCCTCCCTCAACGTCAGCAGTGAGGCAAAGGCCGCCGCCGGCTGTGTCGGAACCTGCCAACCAACGAGCAGAGAGAGAGAGAGATAGAGAGAGAGAGAGAGAGAGAAGCCGTGGCGAGGAGATGCGACTCAGGCGAGGCAGGACATGGATACGGGCGCCGCGTCCGGCCATGGTGTGACGACCGCGTCTGGATGATGACCGAGTGGGTGGTTTGATTTTGTTACATTTATTGAAACAAACAAAATCTGTTTTAATCAATTCTCTCCATAATAACAGTGTAATATAAATACTATTGCGATTGCGTTACAAAATCTAAACCAAACGCCACCTTAAATCGGAACTGAAGGAGTATCCTACTAAGGGACCCTACTAGAGGCACCACAGCGACACGATACGTGAAAGGCGAATCTTAGTCGGTAATTAACGGCGAGGAACGAACGAACGGACGGACGACCAGCTCACCGACCGTACCGACTGATTGATTGATGGATGGACTGATTTGGTGGATTAGCTGCATCCGATCGATGTTGTCTACTGTAGGAGTACTATTGATTAGATTAGCGGGAGAGGCCTGACCAGCAGGATACTTTGTGGCCGAATTAAGATTGTATGGCGCTTAGGTGAACGAACACTATTACTGGCATGGGTGAACGAACACTATTACTGGCATCGAATATATATATATATATATATAGAATTAAGATTGTATGGCGCTTGGGTGAATGAACACTATTACTGGCATCGATATATATATATAGGATTGATTTCTGTTAGTTTCGGGGATTAATTACTTTGTGTTGATTAGGGCGGCGCTGGATGCGGTTTTTGGTTGGCTAGCTGCTCCAATCATCATCAGTATCCATGTAGAAGTGGCACGGTATGATCGTTGAAATTTGGCACAAGCGCTGTTTATTTTTACCAACAAGCTAAAAAAATAAAATATGCCAATTAGGACATACTAGTATCTACCGATATTTAATTTGGCTGCCATATATTGCTTGATATATAGTTTTATATTCCTCGAGGCTGATAAGAGAAACCATATTGTTAATTACGCTTTTAATTTTTTTCACGTCATCGAGTATTTTTTTTCCCACTTCATCGAGTGAAATGGTCGCAACATAACATTATTTACATCCTTTCATTTTTTTGAGTCATTGTTTCGTGAAGAAAAAGAGTTGTATATAATTCACCCCTATGTATGGATGAGAAGGCAGCATGGTGGCAAATCACAGTTCTTAGTTGTAATTCTAATTGTGACGAAGTCCTATTTTCGTTGGCTAGCTTTTTTACAAAAAGGACTCAAATCATCTATAAGTCTGACCTTTTAGTGTATCAAAGCAGTGCATATTTGGTGTGTAGAACCAAAATCCTACTGTGATATATGTTGCATTTTCAGTTTGTTCAACTAACTATTATCTTTTTCCAACGCAATTCGATAATCTCAGTGGCTTTGGAGTTCAGATCGAACTATATTGCTGCTATTGTAAGGCTTTCTGGAAGCTCCACCAACTCCATTTGCACCACCCGAGCTGTAGTGGTACTGGCAGCAGGGTTTTAAAAAAACCGGTGAAAACTAGCTATTTTTTGTGAAAATAAGTGAAACTGGTCCGGTCCGGTACACCGGAGGGTCGGTTTTCGGTAAAACCAAAGTTGGAGCCGGTCGATTTTTCTCGAAAACAAAAATGCTACTACAGCAGTTTCTAAAACCCCGACTACTAGTTGACATGGTAGTACCACACATATACTCGGGTTCTACAATCAACAGGTCATCAACCAGCCCACAGAAACATCCTATCAATTTATTGTTCTTATGGCTATTATTATGTTTAAGATTTCTAAATCCTTCCTCAATAAATGTTATTTATTTATGTGGACAACATACATGAACAAGCAGTAAATTGCGTCTTGTAAGGCTTACTGATAAATCGATGAACCTTAAATGTTTTCTTTTACTATTGTCCTTATACTTGTATTAGAAATTTCAGCATGCATGTCCATATTTATCCAGTAAATTAAACATGGCTCCCTGTGTATCCAATGCTACTTGATTTGAGACTGGTACCCCAATATTCTTATAGGTTGATGTTTAGACAAGCGTCTATTTATAGTTTATTGTCCGCAACTGCATATCCATATGGTAATATCTATTGTACAAAAAACATGTAAGTTTAATTTTCGGTATCATTGAACTTATTAGTATATCAACAAATAACTTGTCCGATACATGTGCATTGCAATTATTGTTTCCATGCAGCCTGGAATCCACCAGTCACAAGCACGCACGTATGGGGGACACTCCATGCGACTATTGCCACAAAACGACATTGCAGGTATCGTCTGGCAAGGTGGGCTTGTGGCCTTTGTTGGAGTTCGGTGCATCGGATACATAATTGGCTGGGCGCGATTTGCTGGATGATCACTTATTCTTGGTCTCTAACCCAATTTCAAACTAACAAATTATTTTTATTATTTTCTGCTCTGAAGTATCTATTTGGTAGTAACGGAACATTATGCTAAAGGATATGTGACTGTTCGTGGAATATCACTTTTGAACAATATGCCATGCCATAACTGTTTACTCCACATCAAAGGTAAAGTGATTTTTTATTATGATAATATTTGTTAAAAATAAGAAGTCAACAAACATATGAATAAATTATTGAGGAGTAAAATAAAATTTATTCCAAAAGCTATTGGACAAAATCGGGTCTAGACTTTGAATTTAGCCGCATCATCCATCATCCTGGATCTTTTATCCTCACTTCTCCACCAACAAACATGGAAAGGCAAACAAGAATCGGTGGGCCCGGTGGGACTTACTGTTTTTCTAATTTCTACAAAGTTCAAATTTATTAGATAACTCAAGACAATAGTGGGTTATCTACTTTTGACTTATTATTGTTTATGCATTTTATTATCCCAATTGATGAGATAGTATTAGATGCTATTATGTTACAATGATTATTTTATAATGCGTCATAATTTTCAAAAATAGTCAATGAAATAATCTACAGTCATCATGCAAAATTAGAGTTTCAAAATCAAATTGTATAAAGATAAATAAAAAACAAATTACATTAGGGAGTAAATTGTATCAACTTGAATAGGTTGAGGAAGTAAATTGAGCCGTTATTTTGTTTAGGAGGTTAAATAGACAAAGTGAATTATTTGTGGGAGTAAAATAGACTTCTAATTGGGATGTTTTATGTGGCAAATATCTAAATTAATAAGTACTCTGAATGTAGTATACCTATGACATGATTTAAATTAATTCAAGTAAGTTGATGGGTTATTATATTTTCTTCTTGACAATCTTATTATAACATGCCAAAATAGCATCTCCAACAACTCCCCCAAAAACTACCACTAACTCAGATTGTTGGAAAATAGTCAAAAAATAACCCAATAGTCCCCCTAAACAACTCTCACCTTTTTTGGCCCCCGAAAGTTTTCTCATCCATAGCTACATACAGGAAAGTTTTCTAGGTCCCCTATACTTCTACCGCCTGGATCAATTTCCTTGTATCAATGGATAAGGCTGCCGGGAGGGGGGGGGGGGGGGGGGGGGGGGGGGGGGGGGGGGGGGGGGAGGGAGAGAGAGAGAGAGAGAGAGACGTGGAGATCAATCGGCTACCATGCAACCGCATCTTTCACATTTTTAAAAAAAATTATGGAACATTTTTAGGAGAGTTGTTGGAGTAGGGGAGAAAAATAGACCCCTATTTTTTAGATGACCCCAAAAGGTGCTTTTTGTGGTCATTTTGGTGATGCTCTAAATTGGTTAAAAAGGTAATATCTTAAAACCTCTTTGCGCCACTTTAATAGAAAAAAGATATCAACGAAAGAAAAAAAAACCTCTATTTTCTTTCTCTATACTGTAATGAACATAAAAGAACAGATTTTAGATTAGGTATCAACATTTCTTTTGTTAATAAATTCAACGAATGTACAAGCCCACTATTCTTTTTGTGTAAAAGGCTTAATATAGCAAAAAGTTTCAAAAATATTGTTTTTGTTACTATATATGATTTTTGATAGAAGGGATTAAATTAGTTGACATATTGAGTGGCTTTTCTCCATATTAGTACTTTATTAAACTTGGTCCTATCCTTGATTTAGTCATTTTTGGTAAACCCCTGTGTCAATTGCATAACCTGATGTGAAACTCCCTCCATTTCAAAATATAAGCATCTCTAGGTTTGGTCAAGGTCAAACTACTTTAACTTTGGCTATTGATATTAAAGAATTAATGATGTTTTATCATATATAAGTTGTATTTTTGATTTCATCATGAAACAAACTTTTATAATATGCAACTCTTTATATTAGAAAATGTTTTAGATATTATTACTCTAAGATTAGTTTTGCATAATTTTTGTATGATGGAATTTTTGGTAAATGAAGTCTAGTTGGAGTCCTGAAGGATTAAATAGGTAAATTTTATCCTCTAACTTGACAGCATGTATTTTGAAAGAAACTTCAATCTCCCAAGATTTTATTTTCTTGAACACTTTTAAATCATAAATAGTATGTACACAATGACTCATCGATTACATCTCATCACAAAAGAAAAATATATAATTTAGATTCATCCTGTCCTCATGGTCTCAACGATAAAATGCACATTTACTTCAACTATTAAAAAACTACATACGCATATAAAGGAATATTAAGAAGAGAATTGTGCTCGAGTAAATTAATTTATCAGCACCGTAGTTTCTGACCAACAGAGCTAGTACTTGCTATCCTCTTAGCAATGATGGGTTTAGATCATTTCATTACCGAACTATACAGTAGCTATAGACTTTTTTATATTTGAGAAATTATAACGGTTGTTACGCACAGATTATGGTTTTTTATGTGACAGCTTCTCAAGAAATATTCTATTGCGTGTATCATATGTTGGTAAACAACTTGTGCGTTAATCATCGAGCAGATCAGAGCCTGTATTTGTATTGGATCTAGGGAATAGGGATCGCATTATCTTGAAAGCAACAACGTAGCAACATTTCCAACAATAAGCAAGCTCATGAGAAAGCCAACTAACCTCGAGGCTCTAAACAATAAAAGTCCAACATCTATGGCCGTAATTCATGGTGCTAGTTGATAGTTACATTGCGTAGGGAGGGTGGAGGGTCTGCTTATTTTCTTTGTTTGAGTTGCAGTTTTCCGGAAGAAACTACGTGTTTGGTCAGCAACCTCCATTACACAAGTTTGCATTGAGGATAGATGCCTAATTAAAAGCTTCTCATCTTATAGCACTAACACGAAGACGTTGACGTTACCATGTAAAATTATTATCTTTCAATAGTTTTACTACCTGTGAGATTGCAAGTCCACTAGGGTAAATTTGTGCTGTACTCCATGATCGCAGATTTTGTGTGTCCAGTGCGATAGATAACCCCACTCCCACAGGCCACCAGCCTGCACTAAACCACACACGTGAACAATTGAGTTTTGCATCTCCATCTTTTCCTTCGGATGGTAGAATGTGTGGTCCACCATGGTATTGGTTTGCCATGTGCAAGAAGCTTCCAAATTAAGGAATTGCACTATGCACTGCGACCAGCTCTCTTAAACAGGACTAGCTACAAACTAAAGACATCATAAAAAGGCTGAACTCCGGGAAGATTATCGTGCTTCGAATAAAGGAGACTTAGGAAACTTGTTAGGATTGCTATAGGAATTGTTACATGAATAGAAACTAGGTAAAAACATGTTCCCATGATATAGGGGGTCGCGAACTACTGTGTAGTATTTATAGTATTGCATATAATTTGGCAGGATCTTGGTATAAATAACAACAAAGCTATATTAGCTTAAGTATCATATATCTATTATTGATTTAGTTTTTATCATGTGAATCAGTTACTTTCTCAATAGCATGTTATTCTATTTGTGAAATATAATATTTTATAATTAGTTTAAGCGAATGTAACATGCAAGAAAGTATTTCAACTTTAATCTAGGTATGGGCTATTTTGTACTCCCACTGTTCACTCTTATTTGTCATTCTAACCTTTAAAATTTATTCTCAAATACTTGTCATTCTCACTTTCTGATACATATTTCTCTATTTATAATTATTTTTTTAAAAAACATCTCTATCTCTATATCTCTCCTTATTTCTCTATAATGATAGATAAAAGTGAACGGATAGACCATTTGATTAATTGCGCGTGCACAACGGTAACGCGGAAAGATGAGCAAGGGAAAAGCTAAACAATAGATCTCAAGGCGATGTAATATTTCATTAATGCACTATAGGGTTTGGTCTAATCATAACCCGGTGTAGGCCGTGGCTAATGATGATCTCCACAAGCAAGGGTCCTCTTGCCACCAGGGCACCAAAACAACTCCCACGGCTCTTTGTGGTCCTGTCCAAGAAGCCATAGACTAGTGCTGATATGTGATAACTACGTGTTGTACGCCTAAAGGTACCATCGTTATTTAAATACGTCCACTTTCTCGTTCAAAGTACATGACGGCCATGGCTTTGATAATCTCAAAGTAAGAAATGGACCCAGAAGGAGTACCATCTGTGGTCCAAATTTCGATGGACCGTTTTGCGGGAAACTTGGCTCAAGAACGGTCATCTCATCACCCCATAGAAAAATCAAGGTCTTACGTCGAAAAATTTGAGACCTGAGTAGCTTAAATTTAAACTGTTCTCACAGGAATAGTATGTATACTCACGTGAGTAACTCAGAAATTTAAGCCGACGATGGCATTGAACAAGTTAAACGAAGCCCCCGTGCTTCTTCAATCTCTGCCTTTTGCTTCCACTGCCGGAAAGTGAACAGTATTAGACCATTCTGCAAGCAAAATAATCATTCCACGACAGTGTAAAGCATCAGTTTATAATCAAACGAGCAGTTCTTGATCACTTCCTTCCCTTGTCCTCAACTGATTGATTGTGTGACAATTGACACATCCCTGCCCAAGGCCACACAGGCACCATACAGTACCACATGCTGTTTCATCGCTGCGGTCCAAGAACCCAACTGCAGTAGCAGTGTAGCACCTGCCGACATAGCAGAAGCCTCTGCAGTTGCGAAACGCAAGTGCAGAGAAGACACAGCATCGTTCTGTTGGCCTGATTGCGTCAAGGCTGGAGTTTCAGTAGCTTGTCTGTGATATAAGCCAGGGTTGGAGTCGTCTGCATTTGCGACAGGGCATTTCCTGTCCTGATATTGGAATGTTTTCAGCTTCTGCTTCTCATGTATGGAGGTCACTTGTAATGGTAAGGGGTTGCAAGGAAATAGGATGGCCTTTTCGTATCGTCATCCTCAGCTGCTTGCTGTTGATACTTCAAACTCAAATTTTGACAGGTAAAATTTCATTTATATATGAATGGAATGTCATATTAGAGGAACATGAGAAAATGTTTTCTTTTCTTGTTTTCTATCTTAAAAGATGCACCACTAAAAGTATTATTCCTTTTTTTAGAAAATGCTAGTGAACTACGAAAGTTCTCTTACAAGCTCTTGCTCCACAAAGTGACATCTGGATATCAATATTCTCTTCCTCACCTTCTGCTATTCTCAGCTTAAATAACATGTAACGGACTCTCATGTATGTGCCCTAATGGCCTAATGAATGAAAAGGTGGGGATTCTCAACCCCCCTCCCTTCTTAAAAAAAAGATGACATCTAGTGAATTCTGACAGACTTTGAAATTTAAAAGCTAAAGCCCATTAGGAACAGTCGGGCTGCTAGGTGGATTGTGGAAGCTTCACTTGGGCTGACAGGTGAGAATTATTGGTCCTTATGGCCCATTAGGAACAGCTGTTATGAATATCAATGATTTTCTTTTACTAACCGGCGAGAGGGGGGTTATGGATGGCAACAACGAAAAGTGGCGGATTTTTTTTTCAAGCTCCATCTTTGTCGAAATAAATTTTTTTGTTGATATGTAAATTAAGTTTTACAGATTAATTTGTCTCGTGCACAAGTTTATTTGCTTATCTAGGTTTCAGGCCCAGATGTGAAAGATCAATCCTATATCACCAAGTAAAAGCAAGATGGTACATTCCAGGCCATAGTAGTTGTATAGAAACTAGAAAAGTTATACGAATACTACAAGACAGATCACAGATGTATGCAGTGATAACGGATAACAAGAGCTAGTTGTCGTCTTTGTAGTACGGCAGGACGGTGTAGACGGTCTGCATGACGGTCATGACGAGGAGGAAGACGGCGGCGGCGAGGGACAGGAACGACCACGGGCTCCGGAAGTAGGTGTGCATGAGGTTGGCGCGCCACCGGTTCCACCGCTTCCGGCAGTACGCGTTCACCTCCCGGTGCACGTCGTCCAGCGCGCTCTGCGGCTCGAGCACCACGTCCCGGGACAGCCCGTTGAACAGCCTCGCCACGGCCTTGTCGCTGCCCACCGTGTTGGTCAGCACCCTCCGGCTCGCGAGCAGCGCCACGTCGCGCGGCGAGTCGATCATGTTGTCCATGAAGAACACGTACGCCGTCACGTCGTTCCCGGCGCCGACGTGCAGCCGCTCGAACGCCATCAGGTTGAGCAGCATGAACTCCGTGCTGTCGTCGACCACGATCGGCGGGAGGTAGAGCGTGCCGTTGTGGAACCGGATGTCGAGCAGGCTGCTCGTCTGGGACCGCTTGAACCGGACGCCCGCTTCGTACAGCTCCTCCGCTGATAGAATGATGTCGTCCGGAGGAGTCGACTCTGGCGGCGCCTTCGGGGCTGGCGCTGGGCCGAAGAGGAGGCTGCGGCGGAGGACGTCCAGGGGGTGGAGCGCCAGCCCTACGCCTGTCGCCAGCGGCCACGCCGTCGGGGAGAGGAACCTCAGTACCAGCCGGTTGATCAACTCATCGTTCTGCACTCAACAAGAGTTATTAACTTTGGTCGTTAAACCGAATGCAAAGCCAGAACGGCGTCTTCTGCATGCGTGGTGAAAGTAACTAAAGCACAAAGCTGAACTGAAGAAAAGATGAACAAAATTAAAAGACCTCGTCAAGGCTAAAGCCTGCAGCATGCTCAACTAAAGAACCATTTGACTGAACTTTAATGTACAGGTCTTCACCTGCTAACTAGAAGTTTCTAATATAATCTAAGTGACCATGCATGATGCTTGAATGACAGTTGAAATGACCATTAACTCCATTCCAATCCAATGGCTTATTACGCACGTACGTACCCCGTCCTTGCCGCTCTCGACGGCGACGAGGCGGTCGAGCACGAGCAGCGGCAGCTGGTTCTCGATCATGAGCATGTCGCGGCGGATGTATGGCACGGTGTAGAGCAGGCCGTGGGGGCTGAACACGGGGTCGTCGGCGGCGTAGTCGTTGGCCGCCCACCCGGACGCCGTCCGCATCACCTCGAGCAGGAAGCACCCGTCCGTGACCACGAGCTCGAGGAACCTCCCGTCGCCGCGCCACTCGTCTTCGAGTCCCTGGTACGCGCCCTCCAGCTCATCGGCGGCGGCCTCGACCGCGGCCGCGAAGTCCGCCAGCGGGCGCCGCGCGCGGCGGAGGAAGTGCACCAGCGACCGGCGCTTGTGCGCGTCCATCGGCCGCAGGTGGGGCTCGCCGTGGTGGAACGGGCCTAGCGACACCACCTGCGGCTGGTACGCCTTCCGGTTCAGCTCCTTGATGCACGCCGGCACGCGGTACACGGAGTGCAGCCGCCACCGCGCCGACTCCGCCGCCAGCGCGCCGCTGTCGTCGCGCACCGCCGCCTCGACGTCGGCCACCCACACGCTCTCCTCGATCCGCCGCCGCGTCGGCGCCATTCTCCTGCTGCTTCCACGTGATTCGAACTCGCGTTTACATATATATAGGAGAAAGGCGAATCTGTTCGTTGTCTTGCAGTGCATGGCGATGATGGCATGCAATGGGCATCATCCTGCAGGCAAAGTGAGGAGGACCAGATCAGAATCGAAGGATCGGTGCAAAGAAGAAGATGGGGCTGATCCGTCTGTTATCCCCATGGCGTTCTTTGCCTGCCTCTTTGGAAAAGAAGCAGTGTGTGACACAGATTGCAGGCTTTTGCAAAGCAAAGGCGGAGGGACAGAGATCCAAGAAGCGGTGAAAGATATGCACACAGCAGAATAAAGCGAGATGTAGGATTGTACACAACGAGGAAAGCTGGAGTGGCGAAGACAAGAGAGAGAGAGAGAGAGAGAGATGTTGCGATAATGATATGCAACACAATGGATAAAATGTGTAGTACCATTTGTTATTAGAGATAATCACAAAATTAAGAGACAATACATGAAAACAAGAGGCAGAGCCATACAAAACGCAGTCCACTGCACGCATGCAGTGAAATAAGAGTTAACACCCTGATCGGTGGCGTAACCCGTGTTTAGTTACGGTCTCAGACCGAACAACACCTATAAAAGGGGTAAGGGGCGGCCAACAGAAGCACGCACAAGTCATTCATGAGTTTTAAGTAGGCCACTTCTCCACAAACTCTGATCCTCAAAGGTGCTGAACCAGATCTGATGGCAAAAGGAGCCATCATTGGACAGTGCAAGTAAAGAACAGAAAGGAGGAGGAGCAAATCCAGTGAACGACTACAGATATCCACATCTACACCCGAGCACGCTGGAGAACCTCACATCAAGACGTAAGTATCTAAATTCCGCATTATGATTAAATGTGTTCATGAATCTAAGCTTAAAATCCTAAGTAATTAGCCCCTAAGTTTCCTACATTTGGTAATCAGACTCGAACTGTCTAGGTTATGAACCAACTAAGGTTAAGTGTCCTAATTAGAGGCTGTAAAGTGCGCTAATTAAGATTGAACGTGGTTGATTAGTGCTAATTAAGATTGAACCCGCATCATCACTACACCCTAACCCTAAGAAGTATTTGGGAAATAACGAACTTAGCTTATGATGGCGCCGAGCTGTGAGCACGTTAGTTTAGGAGCCGTTGGTGTGGTCGTCCTGGTGGCGGCGCAATCCACGTAGCCATCAGATCTGGCCGCTGGGGCACCACATCGATGATGGCGCATTCCGCATAGCCATCAGATTCGACCGCCGGGGCACCGCATCTGGCTGTGTAGCCATCAAATCTGGCCGCTGGGACACAAGATCCGGCGACCGAGCATCAGAAACTTGGTCCAGCGGCGCGGCCCCAAGCTATGGCGACCGGCGCGCACGACCCTAAGGTGCTCACCGGCCCTCACGACGCGGCCAGGCGACCCAAGGCGCGGCCTAACTCATGGTGCCGCCGGCGGAGGCTGCACGGTCCAGGTGCGCTGCACACCGGTCCTATGGCGGGCGGCGCGGCCTCCACAAGCTCGGCCGGCAGACAAGCGCGCCCCTCAGGTCTGCGGTGGCGCGCGGCCCCGGATGACCCCAAGGACCGCCGGCAAGCAGCTGCACCGGCAGCCGGCCCGTGCTGTCCATCGACCCTCTCTCTCTCTCTCTCTCTCTCTCTCTCTGGGGTAAAGTAGCGCCGGAGAAATCGGAGGAGGGAGGGCGAAATGAGCTAGGGCTCAGGGGAGACAGGTTTTTGTATCGTTGCGTGATCAGTGTCGGCCATTGATCTTGATCCGACGGCTAGCATCGAGGCTGGGGTGCGGTTGGGCCAGATTGGCCAGTCATTGGTTGACGGGCTCGTAGCCCACGCGGGCGCACGCGACGCGTTGATGGGCCAGGCCGAATGCGGCCTGCTATGGCTCGCCGCTTTAATTTTCGTGCGAAGTCCATTTTCTCTTCCTGGTATTTTACTATTAGGTATATTTTCCTTTTTAAAATTGCACAATAATGTTTAGAACTGCTAGAAATTTGAGAAAATAAAAGAAAATTAGGGAAAATTCAGGAAAAATAATTAGAATATTTTGGATAAATGGAACCAACGGAAAATTTATTCAAGAGAATTACATATGACATTTTTGGGAATTTCTGACATTTACTTACTTATTTTAGTGTAATTGTGATTAATTCCTGTTAAAAAAATTATGTCATATGCTATGTTAATTATGGGATTATTTTGAACATATATTCAATTCTGACCAACTTTGAATTGGATATATGTTGTGCCCATTGTTTAGTTATATTTAAATTTATATATATTGCATTTGTCGGTAATTATGCAAAATAATTCATATAATGTTTTATGATAATGGACAATATGAGATAATTTTAAGCACATAATCAATTTTGACCAACGTTGATTTGATTATGTGTTGTGCCCATCGCTTAACTGTGTTTAAGTTTTATGTTAATTTTGCATTTACCTAATGACTATGCAATCTTTTCATATTCATGTTTATGCCTTTAATGGGATCAGTTTACGCACATATTTAATTTTTGACCAATGTTGACTTTAAGTATGTGCTGATGTTTATTTTGAATTCGCCCAACAGTAGTGCAGAATGTTATAAGTTTTTTGCTATATATATGTTTTATTCTGCATCAGCCTAACGACAGTATAGAAATAGTTATGTTTATTTTCATCGGCCCAACGGTGATGTAAATTGTTAATTAGTTTACTGATGTCATATTTAACCAAAATTTTCAGCCATAACACCTTCGAGCATTGTCGATTACTTAAATGACATTGAGCAGTTTGAAAGGACTAATTTTCATAAGTGGAAGGAAGACACAAGATAGGCTCTTATGAATCTAGACCATGATCACTCTATGCGTGAGGATAAGAACACTGAGCCTGTAGCCCTAGGGGATGATAATATGACCCTTATAGCAAACAAATATACTTATGAGAAAGAAAAGTCTATGTGGGAAAGATCTGATAAAGTGGCAATTATGATCATGAATTACTCTATTGATCCTACCATAAGAAGTTCATTCCATAAGGAACTAAGGAGTGCTAAAGAATTTATGGCCAAGATTGAGAAGTATTCACTAAGAAATTGTAGGGAAAATAAAGGTGGTGGTAAGTTGTGCCACCCTCAAAAAAGTATGCATAAAGTTAAGGAGCCCTATGATCATTCCAGAAATAATGCTTTCAAAACTGATACTTCATCTTCCAACAAGAAAGGTCCTAAGTGCCATCACTGTCATGAGTATGGGCACATTGGAAAGGATTGTGCAAAGTTCAAGAAATGGCTGGATAAGAAGGGTAATGATGATAGAATCTTTCGTATTAATCTCTTTTATTCACTTTTCATTAAGGTTATATATTAATTTTGGTGCATAATTTGTTCAAATTCGTCACAGGGATTGCATATCACCCGGACTATAAGAAAAGTGAAAGAAGTTCTAAGATGGTGAATGGAATCCAAATTGAAGATGAAGCCATTAAGTCCTCTCATTAGTTCTCTATAGTGGCTTTACTCTTATGTATCATCCGTAAGTAGAAACCTGATTTTCTGTTTCAATGTTGGATGATTATGAATTTTAAGTGTGGGTACAATGAATGCTTGATTAGTAATAACCATTATGTTCTAGTGTTGCTGAAAAGCAAAACAAGCCTTATTCATTGTCCTTTAATAATTCTCCTGTGATGAATGTTTTGTGATGCCAATACGTGTAGGAGAAATATAAGACTTCTACGAAATTATGGCATTACAATTAGGCCATATATTTCGAACGGGAGAATTGCCGTCTCATTAGATAGAGATACCTCATTTATTGAATTTCTCTGCACTAATTGTATTAAGGGAAAGTTTGTAACTATAAGTAAGTAAAAATAAGTAGGATGGAGCTAAAAGGCATTAGAAATTAGATCCATGCGGTTTAATGTAGCATTCCATTATTTGCCCAATAAGAGATATTTCTGAGGCTGCAAAGTTTAAAATCTTCAAAACTGAAATAAAAAATCAGCATAATGCGGAGATTAAAGTTGCCTAAATTGATAAAAGTGGTGACTAGTATAGGAGATATACACCGCATAAACAAATCCCCATTCCTATTGCATAGTTATTAGAAGAAATGGCATAGTTGCTTAGTATTTTATTTCTGGCAAACCTCAACAAAATGTTGTAGTTGAGAAAACTGCACCTTAATGAACATGGTGTACGCTAAGTTATATTACATAGCCAGAAAGTCTGTGGATGGAGGCATATTACCGCACATATTATTAATCGAATTGTTAAATAAATCAGTCTCTGAGACACCTTATGTATTATGGACTGGTTGGAAATCGAATGTGAATTATGTATAGTGTGGTGCCAAGCCAAAGGTAAATTTTAATCCACGACTTAGAAAATTAACTCCTAAAACTATAAGTTGCCATTTGTGTTAGATATGCTATTTTTAATTGACCTAAATGTACCATTAAGTTTGTTGAGACAAAATAGACTGTCATTTATAGAATATAATGGTCGCTCAAGGGGAGTATTGAACCTAAGGAAATATGACCTTATGACTTACCACCGGTGACCCATAATTATTTTACTCTTACGTATCATAATGGTATTGCACCTCAAGAGAGGGCGCCTGCACTCCACGTGGCTGTGCACGAGGATACGCCAGCTATAAGTCAATGTGAGGATGTACTATAATTAAGTAAGCATTAGAATGAGGATATGATAATGGGTGAGGCATCACTTGAAAATGAGCTACAGGTGAAACCTCTAAAGTAACTCATGAAAGCTAATGAACCTCAACCATTATAAAATTGAGACGTGAGATAAAATTTACCACCTCTATGATTATGTTGTCTATATAAGTGAAATAGACATGACAAAAGAAGGGTGGATAATCTGAAAATATTTAAGAAAGCTATGTTTAGTGAGCACTCACATAAGTGGCATGAGCTCATTGAAGAAGAAGAGTCTATAAGCGCTGATGATATATGGGACCTAGTAGAAATTTTCAAAGGAGCCAAAACAGTGGACTATAAATGAGTCTACAAAACTAATGTGACTCCAAAGAGAAAATCAAAAAGGTTCAAAGCGAGACTAGTTGCAAAAGCTTCACGTAAAGAGAGAGAATTAATTATAATAAGATATTATCTTCTGTCTCAAATAAAGACTCACGTAGAATTATTATGGCTTTGGTGGCTCGTTATGATTTAGAGTTACACCAAACCGATACTAAGACTGCCTCCCTTAATGGCGACTTGCATGAGAATGTTTGAATGACATAGCTGAAAAGTTTTGTCATTGAAAGCAAGGTGCATATGGGATGTAGAGTAAGCCTCCAAAGAATGGTACACTAAGTTTAATGAAGTCATTAAGAGTTTGACTTTATTGAAAGCGGACAATTGTATGTATGCTAAGATCAAGGGGAGCTCTTATATCATCCTATTAGTTTATCTGGATGACATTCTATTAGCTAGCAGTGATAGTTATATGCTGCAAAATATAAAGAGATTTTATCATCAAAATATGACATAAAAGATCTTGGTGGAGCCTCTTATGTTTTGGGCATTGATATTCACCGAGGTAGGTCCAAAGGTGTATAAGGACTCTCTCAAAATGTGTATGTTGAGAGGGTACATAAAAGGTATGATATGCACCAATGTTCAGCTACGGCTGCCCCATTGTTAAGGGTGATAAGTTTGGATTATTCTAAAGTATAGGAATCAATATGAATCTGATCAGATAAGAATGATTCCATACGCTTTGGCTGTTAGAAGCATTATGTATGCACAAGTGTGCATGCGCTCTGACTTAGATTTTATCACCGGGATATTTGACAAATTTTAATCTAGTAATGGACCACTGAAAGGCCACTAAGAAAGCCTTGACATACGTTAAAGGCACTAAGGATTACATGGTTACATAAGAAATTTGAGAGCTTTTAGTTTGTTGGCTGCTCGAGTAAAGATTTGCAAGCTGTGTTGATACTAAAAAATCCACATTATGTTGTATCTTCACACTTGCAAATAGAGTGATATTATGGAAAAGCTCTAAATTGATACTTATAGCAGCATTTATTATGCAGCTGAAATTGTAGCATGTTAAGAGGCCGTGGGGCAAGCCATATGGCTTAAGAATTATTATACCCAGACTAAGAGTGGTAGACAGTATAAGAAAATCACCATAAGTTTTCTTTTAAGTAACAACAAATCAAGTGGTGCTGCCAAACACATTGACATAAGTATCATATTGTGAAAGAAAGAATCCAGGATCACACCATTTATATATAACATATAAGTAATAAGTAAAGGCTGTTGGATCCATTAACGAAAAGGCTTAACACCCAGTATATTTCGTGATTATGTTGCCAACATGAGAATATTGAAAAGCCAGTGATTCTGGAATGGGCTATATAGTAACCACTCCCATAATGGATAAGTTACTTGTCTCTTTGAAGTGGTACTTGTATGATGTGAGCTATTGTGTCACAGTGGGATTTTTATTCACTGTTGTGGCACACTGTTTCGTTGTATAGATTCTACTAAGAGGAGCATTAGAAGCCTTACAATCAAAGAGGAGAATGTTGACATAATGATCTGCAATGCAATGGATAAAATGTGCATTAGCATTTATTATTAGAGATAACCACAAAATTAAGAAATAATGCATGAAAACAAGAGGCAGAGCCATGCAAAAATCCAGTCCACTACACGCAGAATAAGAGCCAAATGCTCTGATTGGTGGCGTAACCCGCAGTCGATTACGGCCCCAGACCAGGCAGCACCTATAAAAGAGGTGAGGGGCGACCAACAGAACCATGCACAAGTCATTCGCAAGTTCCAGATAGGCCACCTTCCCTACAAACTCTAATGCCAATCCTCAAGGGTGCTGAACCAGATCTGAAGACTGTCACCAAGCCAGTGCAGAAAGAGCCGTCAAGCCAGTGCAGAAAGAGCCGTCATTGGACAGTGCAAGTGAAGAACAGTAGGGAGGAGGTGCAGATCCAGTGAATGACTACAAAGATCCACATCTACACCCGACCACCATGGAGGACCTCGCATCAGAACATAAGTAACCAAATTCTGCATTACGATTAAGGGTGTGTTTGGTTGAGCTGTGAGCTATGGAAAAGAAGTTGTGAGCTGTGAGCTGTGAAAAAGCAGCTATAAAATATGAGCTATGAGAAAGCTGAAAGCCGTTTGGCTGAAAGTAGCTGTGAGGTTGTGAAACTGCAAGACAATTTATATGTAAATTGATATATATATATATATTATAATTATATAATTATATATATAAGTATAGCATAATTATAATTATATTACATAATTATATAATATAATTAATTATGTAATATACTTATAATTATATAATTATAATATATATAAATCGGTGCCCACAGCCGACAAAAACAAGTTCAAACCTACTTTTGCTTTTGTATTAGCAGAAAGCTGCTTTCTCAGAAGTGCTTTTATAAAAATTCACCCCTTTGGTTAAGCTTTTACTTTTGTAAAAGTCAAAAGCCAAAAGCAGGCAAACCAAACACATCCTAAGTGTGTTCATGAATCTAGACTTAAGATCTGAAGTAATTAATCCCTAAGCTTCCTAAAAAGGAGAGAGAGAGAGGGAGCAGAGGATCCGAATGGAATGTTTGCGTTGAATGCAAGGAACCAATGTTATGTTTGCGTTGAATGCAAGGAACCGCAGCTGCATGACGATAACCAATTGCAAAAGCTCGCAACGTAACAGGGATCGCAGAACTACAAAAATACAAGGTTCTAAAAAAAACTACAAAAATACACAAACACAGAAAAATGTGAAACTACCGGTCTATATACATCAACATGTAACAATCCAATTTTTGAAACTGTGGATAAAATTCAGAGTAAGATTAGACATGACTAAGCGTTGGTACATGACTGAGCTTTTACAATTAACTAATGCAAGACACAGCATCTGGATCCTTCCATTTCTTCAGGACGGGAAATAAATGAGTGTGTTGGTAAAACAGCTAAAAGATGGTGCATCATATAGTATGAAGTGGTTTCTCAAACAATTACTCTCCTTTTCCAAATCACTAGCAATGCAAATTGGTCCATAAAAATATCAGTCACATACATATCCCGATTTGCTCCTGAACGTATTCTTCAATTTCTTGCGTGCAAAACTGTTTCATGGGACGTCCCTGTTTCCATTCGCTTATATCATTCCGGAATAGCTCGTGCATTTCCTCCTGCCCTGACGGGACCACATCAGAAAGAATGTTGCTTTGCCTTCTTATCAATCTTCCCTTGCTTGCACAGGAACACTTTTGCTGGGGGGCCTTCATTGATTTTGCCCTACCCTAAGCCACACACTACACAATGGTTTACTATTAGCAACTCATGATTGGTTGCTAAAATGCCTTTTAACGACTTACTAAGTTAGTAAAAACCTTTATTGATCGATATTATCTGTCACTAAAAGTGGCATGGATAAAACTTCTAACGACGCACATCTTTTTACTGACCAATCATACTTTGAGAGCTTTACCGACACACTTTCCGATGGTGTTAATCTGAATTATCGATTGATCATCACAATGCACTCTGTATTGTCTTCCACTCACACATACTGTAATTCATATTGTGAAATCCCAGCCCAAAAAACCAGCACTGTAGCAGCGTGGTTACTGTAGCACAGATCAGGAATTCAGTAATAACTCGGGTTAACCTTTTTACGTGAGATGAGAATGAAAGCATAATCAGTTATCCTGCGAGGTTGGAATCATATGACGTGCGAGCGGGTCTGGAGCCGTATTTCGAGCCTGAGATGTTAGACATATAACATAATATATAATTCACAAGTTAAATCTTAGAAACAAATCATTCATTTAGCATCACTTAAAACATTTATCGCAAACATTTAGTACATGTCACAACTTTACAATAGATTAAACTTATATTCATTTTGCCTATGATTTGTATACCCATTACGTAAAAAATAACCCATAAAAGAATCTAAATCCAAAAGTCAGCTGCTTGCTTCATCCAATAATTTCTCTCAATACCATTGAATAGAAATGAAGAGCAACAAACAAGTTTTATTATTATTTAAACATTTTTAATCTAATATTTTAAAAATAATCTGCACTAAATTAATTTTTCAAAATTTAGACCGTTTTATCACACCAAACTGTTTAGTTTCACTCTAGGCTGAGTCACGCCAAACAATTTTATACTTTCTATACTTTTCGGATCCGATTGGTGTGACTCAAGCCTACGTGGAAGTGCCCGGTGATCTGGACATGGTAGCCTCAAATTCACTTGACAAAATGGTCTAGATTTTAAAATTTTAGTTTATCACTGTTTTTTAAAAAAAACATTAGATTAAAAAGGTTTAAATAATAAAAAAAAAATCCAGCAGTGACCAGAAGCTCGCCTTTGTCTATCTTGGCAACATCTTCATTATGAGCCACGCCGACGTGGCAGTGCCGGACCTCTCCGTCCGGGAGGCCATTGGTGAGGATCCGACGTCGATCGCATTGGTGACCGTAGCCTCTCTATTCCTTATGAATTTTTTTCGCAGAGATTATTCTCTCCGGTCGCATGTCTGTGCCCAAGATTATATCGGCGGTGGAAAGGGTTGTCCGCGCTGGCAGGCATGGCCCGCAGTAAAGGTCCCTTAGGACACACTTCCTCCCCACTGACAGCTCACAGTAATATTACAGGTGCTGGATTCAAGGATTTTTACATTTTCACAGATTCAATCCTATTTTCTTGTAGATAAAGAGCAGTTACTTATTTGATCAGGGAGAGAATCTGTAACCTGGAAGTTTTTACTATACAGATTGACCTTTTCAGTATATTAGTAAAATGATAACATGGTCCGTAAATCTACATTTTTTTGGGAATCCTTAAAGTTTGTTGATCAGGGAAATGACGGATTAGAATGCCATGTGCTGGCAGTGATAATAGAATTGACAAGTGCCTGAATTCAGGATCCAGTCACTCGCATTACATATAGCATGCTTTATTGGACGACCATTAATGCCTTTTATTATTCATGACGAAGTCCAAGATCCCGGACGTATCTAAATTACTGAATCACAAGCCCATAAACATCTGACGATCCCCTTCTTTCGCTTGCCAACTGATACGTCGATTGCAAGAGAGAACTTCAATCGAGCGAGCTGCCATAGGACATCATGCTTGCTGGATGCCACTAGGCCACGTCAAGTTCTTCACGGGCGCAAGAATTGCTTCAACTTCACGTAGAAGTTCTTCATCAATGCCTGAAGTTGACAATTCCATAGCAGCGGCCACATTCTCCTCCACCTTTAAATCAAGTGAACAAAACATATTATACGGGATATTACTTTAATGACATTGTCTCAACACAGATTGAGCATCACCAAACAAAAGGGCATGTTGGTATGCCGCTCACAGTTTACAAGAAATTTTCCAAAAGGTTCCAATTGTAAATAAATATAAATGTAAAATGGAAATATAGTTCACCATCTAATAATAATTTTATATGTCCATTTGGGAAAACCACAGAAAAAGCATATTTCTTTTTGCATCGATAAATGAGAATACCGCTCCCAGAAATGTTACTACCATCTACATTTGAAAAATTGTAAACACCATATTAAAAAAGAAAACCCTCAGTAGAATAGGAGTGCAGTTAAATGATAAACTTTATCAATAATTATGACCATGGTTATCCCTGATGAAAGTATGGTTCAGTTTGCTGAATCTTAAAATAAATTTGTTATCAGTATAGATGAGGTGATTCAGGCATGTTGTTTACGCTGTTGGAGCAAGGAAAAATAACTGAGGAAATTCCTTCTTTAGCACAAAAATAATGACAATTTCCTTTATTGACACTTTTCGTTTTAAACTTCCTTCTAAGGACCAAATTCAACTTTTGCTTTCTTTCTTGACCCTTCCGTTAGTTAAGAGCACTAACGGTATTAAGGCATAAAATGACCATTTACTCCTCATCTAAAATACACCAATGTAATTTTTTGTGCTATAAACTAACGGAAGGGCCAAGAAAGGAAGTAAAAAACAAATTCGGTCCTCAAAAGGAAGCTCAAAATTAAAAGGGTGAAGAAAGGAAGTGGTTATTATTTTAGGGCCAAAGAAGGAATCTCCTCAACATAGTATTCAACATGTAGATGCTAAGATAACATGAACTTGTTCATATCTTAATAAAATAGGCTCTCGCTCCTCATAAATACTGACAAATAAAATGATATTTTACCCGTCAATTAAAGTCGCCTAGCTGCATACCTGTTCGGCAGAGTTCATTCCAACAAGAACAGTAGATATTTCAGTATTCATCAAGCTGTACTGCATAGCCAACTTCATAATGCTTTTCCCCTTCTTTCTACAGTGATCTGCAGCTGCCCTGCAAGCCGACTGATAACAGGCAATATTATACATATCAACTGAATTTCTACTATGGATTGGAACAAAGGTACACATTACAAAAATGAAAAAAATATAAAAGGTACTGCAAGCTAATCTGGTACTACAGATGTTAAGTGATATCTATCCCCAAGAACATGACAAGCATTATATGTTAATGAAAGACCCACATGTTCATATTTTCTGATATAGCAAGCAAACACGTACACAATCCACTTCGCGATCAACATTCCAGCTTGCAAACGTATAAGACTGTATAAGAAGTGAATTAGCACCAGCAGATTTACTTATGTGCCAGGACAAATTGGTACAAGATGCCGTGGATGCACTTGCAGATAGTGGGTTCGCAACAGACGAGGCATAGTCACAATAAAGTATACAAGTCACTTTCAGATGAAATTCAGGGTAAAGAGGGAGAGTTTAGGGAGACTCTTCTTCCGACCGGTCAATTACTTGGGAAGTAATGTCATTGTTGTGGGTTACAACAATGTGGATTACCTCTAATCAGCATATATTAGACCCAACCGCAATATGTATCTAATTCTGAAACACTACTTGAATATATAGATCCATTCAACATTGGACTTTCCTGATTCATTAACAGATAAGTTGATATATACCCAGGAAAGATAGGTAACAATGGCGATATAAGCACTTCATTTACTAAAATCTTACAAGAAGAATAATTACTTTCTAGGTCAAGTATCCTACTCGCTAGCAGATATTGCTAAGCTCGAAAGTGAGCTGTTTACTATGTAATTTTAGCACATGACTAGTTCTTTTGGTCAATAACGGATATGGGTTCTAGCTAATGGAATGCAAGCACTTTCGTCAGCTGCCAAATTTCACAGCTGATGTGTCAGTCCATGGTGTTTAGTCACATTCTATACGATACCTACTTATGTTTCTTATTGGCTACCCAGCTCACATCTCAATGACAGAGCATTAAGTATAACCTCCTGTCTGCATAATTTAACAGTACAAAATGAACAGGAGACAAAAAAGTGGTACCTTCAGTTGATCGGGGGCAGGGTGCCACTCTGGTGGACCATTATCTGTGAGAAGGCCCATTGCAAGTGGTGAGGCACTAATCACCCCAACGCCCTTGCTCTTTAAGTAGGGGAGCAAATCCACCAGGGAGGTGTCGTTGATCCCAAAGTGGCAGTAAGAAAGAATCACATCCACATAGCCTGGCGGTACCCGGTCAAGCACAAACGTGTAGATGTTGAGAGGTAGCCCGGTGATCCCAATGAACCGTACCTTCCCGCTCTCCTTTATCTTCAGGAGGGCTGGGATCGTCTCGTTCACAATCTACAGATTCCCCAGAAGGAACAAGCCTCGGTATCAGTACAACTCGATCCTGGTTTATTCGTGGGAAATGAAGCAGCAATACGGCAATTCGTCGAACAGGTGGTGTGCGCAGGGATAGGAAAAAAAATAGCGTACCTGGTCGAGGTTGGTGAACTCGATGTCGTGGCAGTGGATAATGTCCACGTAGTCGAGGCCGAGGCGCGCGAGGCTCTCGTCGACGCTGCGCGTGACGCGGTCGGCGGAGAAGTCGAAGCCCTCCGTGTACCGGCCGCACTTGGTGGCGACGACGACGCGGTCCCGCGGGACTGCCGCGTGGCGGAGGCAGTCGCCGAGAACGGACTCCGAGACCGTGCCACCGTAGTACCTGCGCGGAGAAGGAGGTGGAAGGCTCAGCCGCGAGTCCGTGGAGCGTGGAACGGAAACAAGGAAGGGCGGGAAAAGGCGCGGCTGTTTTACGGGGAGGTGTCGAAGAAGTTGATGCCGAGGTCGAGCGCGCGGCGGACGGCGGCGCGGGCGACGTCGCGCGGCACTTCGCCGAAGACGTGGCCGAGCGGGGACGCACCGAAGCCGACGGCGCTCACGCGGAGACCGGTGCGGCCCAGTTCGCGGAGCTCCATGGCGGATTGCTTCCTTTCCAGCTTGGCGAGCCGGCGGGGCGGATGCGCGCGACAGGGAAGCAGAGCAGAGTCCTTGTCTAGCGTTAAATTTGCAGGAACGGGATCGGAGCAATGGGGAGCTGACGTGGAACAGATATGGTCACGTGGCATGATGCTTGCTCAACGTGCTTCATAAAAAAAAAAAGTTTCTTTTATCTCGATGGACTTCATCCTAGGCCCACCTATGGCTGAAAATGAACTAAAGATACCGAAGGTTTGATCAAATTAGAATTAGAATCAATTATTATTATTTTTAAATAAAATTTAATAAAAAACTGATTAAGTTTGTGAAGGGACCTGCGTACTGACTCTTTTTATCCCACAGGTCCACCACTGAATTATACTCCTCCATCCTAAAATAAATGATATTTTTTTACTTTTAAAAATCAATTTTTGACCATTCCTTTTATTTAAAAACTTTATAAAAATATAAAAACAATTAAGTCACATTTAAAGTATTTTTAATAATAAATTAATTCATAATAAGTAATTTTTTCATAATTTTTTGAATAAGATGAATAGTCATACATAAATACAAAAAGTCTAGAGTTAAAAAAAAACTATAATTTCACACCAACTTCTTGTCTCAACTACAAGAGAAGTTTGCACCATTTCATTCTAGATAAATCATACGTCTTCGCTTATTGTGACCCTATCGCTCATTTGTGCAGCTCCAGTGTTTAAAACAGGAGGGAACTAATCTATAACTACATCATATAGAGCTGAGAGTGTAAAATTTGATTCACTGCATAATCTTCTAGCGCCATTCGAAAGTATCACATACACAAAGAAAGAAATCAGCTCTCAACCTGTAGCGACCGGGATTTTTCTTACCTTTTGATAAGATCCGATCTTCCGTGACTTTGCTAATTCTAAAAGTTTGGCAAATACAACATCACAAGCAATTAATCAAAAAATCATAACAAAAATCTTAAGCAAGAAACAACAATAGAAAATAGCAAGTCAAAGTAAATTTATTAGAATAAAATCCTCCAAAGAGATCCATCGGTACGCAAGCCGAAAACATCTTAGAGCAGATATATCACTATCGAGAAACCATCAAGAGTGACAGCGAAAGCATCAACATGATAGCGGTAGCGAACCTCCTCCACACAGACTAGCTTGAGCGCAGGAGCGAACGTCACGGACCAACAGAAATGTAGTCGAAGTCAAAATTGAGAGTATCCTGTGAAAACAACAAATTAGAAAGCCGTGAGTACGAATACTCAGCAAACCGCGTACTACCTAACAACAATATATGCATGCAAATAGTTTCAAGGTAAAGGCATAGTTCAAGTGCTAAATACAAGTTTAAAGCATTTTATTTTACTTAAAAGATGTAAAAAAGTTTTATTTTAAAACTGTCAAATTTTATTATTTTGCCCCGTAGAGATCTCTGTTATCTCGGACGGAGGTTTATTTTAATGTGAACGGCCACAGCTTAAAGGCCAGAATCAAAAATATTTTGAAAAAAAAGAGGAGGAAGAAAAACAAAACTACTCAACGAGAAGCACAACTCAGGGGGTGTCCTTTTAAAAGAACGTGACAATGCGCATCGACTAAAAATCTGCAGAGGTTATGCACCTGAACCTATGAGAAGCGTCATCGAAAATTACCGTCGTTGTCTCGACGAACACACAAGATCCGTCCACAAGATTTAACTGACATCATCCGTCCTTTAAAATAGAGATCTCAAAAGCCTACGCAATCAGGTCTTAGAGCTGTGAAGAGCCTACCACTGATCAGGTGAGGTATCTCGATCTCATGTAGGGAGTCAGAGCTCTACACCACACTAACACAACACCGCCAGCCCACGGATAAACAACCAGTCTCAATAAGCTTCAATATCAAGCCAACTGCCTATACAGGGTAACGTGGTGTGTATGGTTGTCGACTGAGCGTACAAGGCTCGAAGGACTCGATCTTTAATTACTGGGGCAGGCACTATCTCCAACCTCAACGCCAACAATAAGTCTCACGAAAAAATCTCAGCCCGGATCTTCCTGTTGTACCCGCAACAGATACACCCACAGGGACTTCTCAAAAGTTCCTCAGCTCCTCATACTCCAACCTGCTTCCACTAAATAGTTATATATAGTTATTTGTAAAACTCACACATTTGAGTCACAGTTCAAAAGCATTTAACACAAATTCTATTTTTATAGTGATAGGTATGAGATAGAAATAAATGCGACTAAGCATGGCTAAGCATACAAATAAAATAAATATTCTAAAGCAATTCTAGAGTTTATATTTGTGAAACAATAAATAGGCACGGCTTAGAAATATTGCTAGCATATTTTAAAATAGTTGACATGCAAATTAAAGTTGCAAATAAAACATGCAGTTTAAAATACTGGATACAAAGTGATCAAAGAACGCGGTTTGCCTGACAACTCGGGACCGAAGTTGGGATTCGGATCGTCGAACTAAGCTGGCTTGCGGAACTCCTCCTCGGAAACACCGGCTAATCACAAAACGAACAGGGGATTAAGCACTAATTACACGACAATTAAAACAGAAAATTAAATCTAAATTGAAACTATTAGACTAAACATGCGCAAAACGTTCTCGGAATAAGCCTACTAGACTAATTACGCGACGAGACAAATTAATAGAACAATTTTAAGAATAATCAAAGATTAAACGGAGTTCTTCGAAAATTGTAGACAATCGAGACCACAAAGAATTAGATTAATTGCAGAATAATTAATCGCAGATAAACTAGCAATTAATCTAACAAGTAATCAGAAAGAAAAAAGTATTTAAGAGAGGGGAACAATTTCTCACCAGCACTGGAAATTGAAGACAAAATCGCGTTGAAAATCAGATTGGAGACCCGTACTGGAGTGGATCAAACCAGCGCGGAAAACGGAGATGGATCGGCGCGGCGTTGCACTGGTGGACTGGGTTGGGCAACTTCAGCGCGGGAGTCGACGGCTGCAGCGCGGGGCAGAAGACGGCGTCGAAGAAGCAGCGCGGGGGTCGAGGCACAGGCGACGTGGTGACGGCGCCTGGACTAGTGGATCGAGGCAGGCGCTGGCTGGGCGCGGCTCGGGAATCGGTGCAGCGCGGGGTCGGCGGAGTGCGGATAGGATTCGGACCCGAGGATAACGTGCGTCTTCGGCGTGGGGGCGCGGAAAACTCGGAGACTCGGTGTGACGGGTTGCTGGCTGGCGACGTCAACGGCGCGGAGACCGAGTATTGGAAACTCGGCCGATGAGCGACGCGGCTCAAGAACCGGGGCGCGGAAGACGAGCGCGGAAATCAGAGCTGGACAGAGCGCGGTGGAAAATCGGCGGCGCACGCGGAAAGGCGGTTGCCAGAAATTTCTAGAGAAATAAAGAGGGGAAAGGGAGGTGAGAGAGAGAATAAGAGTGAAAGGGTTTTTATAGGAGAGGATTAGAATGGGGTAGAGTTAGGAATTAACCTAAAAAATTAATTAAATTTGAGAGATAAACATGGCTGGAAAAAGAATAAATTTTAGAGAAGATATTTAGAGATTCGAAAATTAATTAGGAGATTACGGAAAATAATTTTAGCCCCAACGTAAAATGCGCAGATTAAATTATTTCGACACCGGAACAATTTAGATCAAATGATTACGAATTGGATGGGACGAAACTCGGAACAATTGATTTTTGAACGGAACAAAAATTGAGACAGATGATTTAATCAGAACGGAATTTCAGAAAAAAGAGATGTTACACAACCGATATTCCTCGAGCCTTCCCACGAAGCAAACATTGATAATACTTTTTAATTTAGAGCATCGAGTGTAAAATAGAGCTCGCACTGCTAACATTTGCTAGCGTAGCACCCATACCTCAATGTAGGGCATCATAGAATCCTTTTCTCTATTTCTTACCACCTCCTTAGACACAACAATGGAGCTGCCCTTAGTGTCTGATGTTCGGTTATCTAGCCCCTCCACCATCTACATATGTGCGGAAATCCGAGTCCAATGTTTGCATATCTTGTAGTATAGCGAAATCAAGAAAATTGAAATCACTACACTGAGCTATCATGCATCCTCGTTTAAAAAAATTGAAAAAGAAAAGACTACTGTATATGCATTTTGACTGCATTGTGCTGCAGGTTCTCCACACCTTTGTGAGCCATGGTTAATCGGCCCGCAGCAGCATTCAACTGCAATAGGCACATACCGCGGGTAGCATGGGTTGCTTGGCCGGTGCTTATGTGCAGTGATGTGGGAGAACAAGATAGAAGTAAAAATCATGGAACTTGGAAGATCAAGGAGCTGGCCGGTCTTCATGTTCTCGATGCTTCCTAGACCTAACATGAGTCGATCAGCCCTATTCTGAACAGTGTTCATCGTTGCATTGCTAGCTTGCTCTATTGTACTGTCGCTACTACCACACACGTGTTCATCCGATATATATAGAGCGCTTTGCTGGAGTTGGCACAATATTCAGATATGAGGATTGTACCAAATGTCTAGACAAGGACGACGACTCAACCACTCCAACAGTGTAGTATACTTTAGGCCTCTTTGAACCAGGAATTTCATAGAAATCAACTCAATTTCACATAAAAAATACAGAAAATAAAAAAATTCCTGCGTTTCAAAGGAGGCCTTAATGCCTTAATTTGTCTATGACCTATGTTAACCTTGCGCTCTTCTCATACATGATATAAATTGATATTTTCTATAAAAAATAGCATAATGTTAGGGTGGGCATACATTTTAGAATTTTTGCACATTTCTAAACAATTGAACTGTATATCCAATACATGGCACCAATAGGGCACAAAAACAGAAAAGTTGAAAACGAAAACAAATGGGATAAACAAAGTTTCAAAAATGGACCAATCCGGACGAGAATGTACTGGAATCGATCAGTAACCGGTAATTAAGTCGGAAACATCGAGCCGACACAAAATATATAGGGAGAATAGTCTGTATGCCCCTGTTTTTGAACTCAAATATCTGTATACCCCTGTAAAATTACTGTTGGTGTTTGTGATAAACCGTCTCTCGAAAGAGACGATCCATTAACCACAGGATCTTATCAAGTGTCACTAGACGAAGCGAGCACCAACAGTACAACTTAATCATAATAAAATATAATACAAACGGTTGTTTAAGTTACAAACCGGAGTTTTTTAAAAGCGCAGAAACGTTCACCTTATTTAAAAACTACTAGGGTCTCCTAGATACTAAGCACAAGATGTCATCGAGCCCATACGATACATCTTTTAGCGGCACACAAGAAGCTCAGTGCGGCGAGCAGAGCTCTCAACGGACATAGCCACCCTCAGGTCGCTCCTGTCAGTTAGCCCAAAGGAGGGAAAAAGTTCACTTGCAAAACAAAACCACATAAAGTCATGCCCTGAGCATTCGAATGCTCAGCAAGTCTTACCTGTCAACATGGCTAACTACAGCTGACTCAAATAAATATGATAAAGCTAACTCACATGGGATAGCTGTTTGCAAAAACCAGCGCTAAAAGTTTTAGCAGTAGATTAAGTGTAAGAGAATATAAATTTAATTTGTATTATTAACTACCACAATCATTGTTGTCAAATAATTTATACTAATTATAACCAGCAAATCATAATACTTTCTCATTTCATTATTATTCCAGTTTTTAACTACGATGCGACTCAAAAAGACAAGTGGTACTCATTACTGTGAGAGGCAGTGATTCGAATCGATTTACATCCGGCTGTAGAAACCTGATTACATGACATGTACACGCTTCTAAGAAGCTGCACATGACAACTTTTCATGCCCCGATGCTCACCTCTCTCGAACAGTGGTTCTTCATACGATAACCTCACCGGGTCTATCCATAGTTAGACCTAAAGCTCTCCCTTCTAATCATCTCCAGAAGAGAGGTTCAATTACGTCCAATCACTATGCTAATCATCTCCAGAAGAGAGGTTCAGTTACGTCCAGTCACTATGCACATTGGGTTACATCAGTTTTCTGGGGCTCATATATCCAGTATATAATCAGTACTGTTCAAACTTGCTAAATAGGATAGACAACGGTATAGTCTTTAACCGACACATATAGAGCTATCACACATTGGCCATGCGTCCGCAGTGGAGACATGTCGTGTTAGAACCTACTTTTCTGTTTGGTCTTAACTTATCATTTCTTTTGATTTCCTAACTAACCTCAACCTTTTCATACAATACTTCCAAACCAAGGGTAAAAGCTGGCATCTCGCGAGATAAGCTTCCATTTACTCAGACTTTTACTGATAACTAAAACTTTTAGCCTAGCTCTATATCGAGATACCCGTACCAAGAACACTAACATGGGTAAATGGTACTATTATGCAATCTATGATTTCAATCAACTCTTAAAAACTTAATACACAGTACATAATTCACATACTATATAGTGATAAAATATAAAAGAGTTAAAAGAGGGTTAATACACCGGGGCTTGTCTGAGCTTTGCTCAAAGTTAGTTTTCTCGATGAATAGAACATCATCGAACTCCTCCTCAATTAGCACGGCTCCTAACATGAAATGATATGCATAAGCAGAATTATACACATGCGATGATACTAGTAGCTTTTATTTTTAAAAGATGACTCCTAAATTTAGCTATAAAACTTCTTTTAAAATGGTTTTTAAAAAGAAAACACCATCTGAGAGTTGCTTACAAAATTAGAGGGTTTAAATAAATTTTTGATAAAGTTTCAAAATTTACTAAAATCATATAGATTTATAATGATTTAAATACCATTTAAAAATAATAAAACATTTAATAAAAATTACTTTTGAACAAATTAAATATGAAATTTTTCTAAAACATAAATTTTAACTAAATAAACAGAAGAGTATGTTCTCTAAGATATATTAAGATCAAATGAATTTATAATGAATTAAATAGTGTTTAAAGAAAATATAACCTTTATAAAATTATTTTTGATGAAAATAAATATGAAATTTTGCAGAACAAAAGGTTTAATTAAATATACAGGAAAGTGAACTTTCCAAAATTTTATCATGTCAAAAAATAATGATAATGCATTAATGAATATTTGTGTGATCTGAATTAAATAAACTATTTTAATGCATAAAATAAAAATTTGTTAGCTTCAGAATATAGCTATAGTTGTGAGGATCCTAAAAAAATTTGTTTCACCATATTTCGAGCTATAATGTATTTTCTATGGATTTTACAATATTAAAAGCATTTCTGATCAATTAAACAATTATTTCGCAAGTAAAAGAGAATTTCCAGCCTAGTGGGCCGAACTGCACTGGGCCACATAGGTTTCGGCCCACAAGGGGAAACAGGTCGAGGGGGCACGTGGGCCCTGTCATCCCGGCGCAATAGGGGGTGGCCACAGTGGGCCGCGCATGGAGCTCGCCCCTGACGCGGTGGCGCGCCTCACCGGCTCAGCTTCCGGCAGCGGTTTCCGCGACATTTTGGCATCAACACGGTCTAAATCTCACAGGGAACTCGGGGGTGGTGTCGATTGCTGGCAAACCTCACCGGATTTAGCCGGCGGCGAAGAGGCGGTCGACGGAGGTGTTCGGCGATGCGGAAGGCTCTGTACCGGGGACGAAGATCGACGAAACCAGCACTGAAAGGTTCCGAGCGTCGGCGAGATGGACGGCACGATATCTGCAGTTGCCGGAGACGGCCGGGAGTAGGTCGTCAGCGGCGGGGTGGCGCGGTTCAGACGGTCACCGGCGTTCCAGCTTGAAAATCCTACGCAGATGCTCTCGGATTCGGCCAAATAACAGAGTTAGATGGTGAGATCGGTCATGAACTACTCAAATCATGGAGGGAAGCGAAGAAAATCACCCAGGACACGCCGGATTCGGAGACGAACTGCCAGCTGGTTCGAAGAACATGATTTGTGTGAAAATCTTCGATTCGCACGGTGTGATACTTCGATTGGAAAACTAAACCCGTGTACAGATTAAGGACGGGCTGGTGCTTTGATCTTGTGAAGGAGCCGGTCAGGAAAGGGCTAGTGGGGTGGTGTTGGCCGAGCCCGAGTTGCGGCTCCAATGGGGGTCGGTGGGAGGGAGCAAGGGAGAGAGGAATGAGAGAGCGACAGAGAGATAATGAGCTCGATCCGAGAGGGTAATGGCTCGCACGAATTAAGTCCGGGGGCCGTCATCGGGCGTCGTGGCAAGCATGCACCAGAAACTGCAGGCACGCGCGGCACCTGGACAGCAGTGCTGTCGACAGGAGGTAGGAGAAGGCGAGCCGGTGGCTGACGGCTGAGACCCATGTGCGGGTAAGTACTAGTTAAGCTTATCACTTAAGCACTTTGGGGACCGAAAAAGAAAGAGCAAAACAAATTTAGATTAGATTGAAACTTGGCAGAATAGTTCTCCAACATTTTCTCTACAACATAAATTGTTCGGAAAGATTTTTGCGAAGGTATGTGAACTATATGAAATTTCAAAAATAGTTAACTGATAAGGAATCTCCGATTTTCTGCTACTGCTTGCTGTTTTGATTCGAAATCTATACTTCTCGAGCTCAATAATTTTGAAAGCTTTGAATAAAGATAAAATTTTTTAAGATGGACAACTTTTGTTTTGGGCTCGAGTTCGAATTCTAAATGAATTTTATTTTATAAAGATTTAAAAACAGACAATCATTTTAAAGGAATAGTTCATTTGGACCGTTTTAAGTTTCAACTAAAATTTTACGAAAACTTTTATTTCACAACCTTTCTTTCAAAAGTTTAACTCGCATTTTTGAAATTTAAAATTTAAATTTGAAATTTAAAGGTTCACTTGAATTGTTTTAAATTATTTGAGCTCGGTTTCAAAATTTCAGAATTGATCCAACTCCCATGATTGTTTTGATGTTGCCAAAAAAAAAAA
>BCLH01000176.1:61922-90367 GCA_001602315.1 Zoysia pacifica | reverse complement strand
CAGCCAGCAGGCCGCCAGCGGCCACGCCCGGCGCGCTGGCCACAGGCCTTTTGGGCTGCACAGCTGGGCCGGCCGCCTGACGCGCGCACCGGCGGGTGGGTCCTTGGCCCACCCGGCAGCTACACGCTACCTGCGCACCGGCTGACCAGGCAGGCACACCATAGAAACTGCTAGACGCATCCCACTATTGCACACACAAATTTATTCCTAAACCATTTTAGCTCTAAATAAATTTTCAAAAATCCCAAAAAATTTCCACTTTGCAAATACACCCCTACACAATAAAGGCCCACCTAGCAAAGACCCTTTTAATTACCACAAATTTTACATTAGCCCTCTGATTTTTGGAAAATTACAAAAAAAGCTCTCACACATTGTTTTTAGTACCATTTTTACATACCACCCCCGTTCACCCGAATTTTTGTACCATTAGAACCATGATCCCAAGCCCTATCTATTAGAGCCACCCATCGCTCCGAGATCTTCTATTTGTCTTGATTTTATTTGATTCATTTAATTGATCGCTTTTCCGCCGTAGTTATGTTTTGCCATTTTCTCGTGTAGACGACGAAGCGCTCGAAGACGAAGAGGCCGATGACCCAGAGTACGAGGAGGAGTTCGAGGACACCTTCGAAGACAAGTCCTAATCTTTTGACTTATGTTGCTCATAGAATTTTGCTATGCACCTATAGGACCCTTTTGCTTGCATGTCTATAAATGTGTATGTTCAAATCATTGTGTAGATAATATCTTATTTGCTATTAGTGTATTTATAGTTATGTTAGCTACTTGCTTTCATTAATTATAAGTACTACTTTGTTACCAAGTTGATCACCATACCTTGTTAAATCATAGGGACTCCGTCATTAAATACTTTTAATCTTCGAAAAGATGCCTTGAAGTAGAATGCTTAGTAACACTTATGTGGAGCTATGCTTCACCTTATCATATACTCATTATTTATCAAACGAGTTAAATAGAGTTTGGTGGCGTGAGTTAAATCAAGTGGGTTTGGGTGATAGTGCAAATTGGTGCTAGGTGATGGGAAGAGATATTGTTTTTGGTCGTGACGGGCTCCTAGTGATATGTGTTGTGATGGGTGTTAGGCTTCGGATTTGTCCACCTGTCGTGGACGAGCACGGCCCCTGCTACATAAGGACCGATTCATCAGATCTCAACGTAATGATTTTTGTGCAACCATAGAACCTGTCTAGGCGGGACTCACTCCACCCCTCTGGTTGTCCGCATTGACACCTAAGGCAGTCGAGAGACACAAGTCGCAGAAGCAAACGCGGGATACTCACGGCCCGATCTTCGATTACAGCAATAACTCGCGTCATAGGATTGTATTGCCCACCGGTATAGCCCTCTGGTTTTGTAATAAACTCGTCTATGTGCAGGGTCCAAAAAGCGGATGTGGATGTCTTAAACCTGTAGCCTGGTTACGAGAATGTGCTATCGCGTTATCGAGCTACCCCGAGAGATGACCCTGTATGCATCTTGAGGTGAACGTTGTTGAGATTTTAGCGTGCGTTGGAGTGAACATTATGCGACTCTGTTGATCAAGAGAAGCATAGCTTGTGGGTACAGTGTACAATCTCTGCAGAGTGTATTAATTCATTCGGAATGGCCGTTGTCATGGTATTGACACACTACAGTTTGGGCTCACTTTGATTAGTCTTGGTTATCTCCTTAATGGCGTGTGTGGGTGTAGGTGTCCGTATTTTTGAAAGTATCTGGTTGGGATAGTGGAGGCCCATCCAGCTAAAAATTGGGAACTGGCGGGAAGCACGACTTCTTCCTCAGGTCCAACCCTTAAAATACTGATAGAATAGGATCACTTGTCTTTCTGCTTTAAAAATCTGTCTGTAGAAAAGCCTGCATAAAATTTTCTTTAGCTAAAGAAAACCATAGCCTTTTCTTGTCGGCTTTGTATGCATGAATACAGCCTTGTTCGAGCTAGGATTTGCTGAGTACATTTCGTACTCACTCTTGCTAATGACGTTCAGATGAAGAAGAAGACGGTGCCACGCTGGATGGCGATGAGTAGGACTTGCCTGTGACTTTTGCTTCTTGTCTTTTCTTTTATGTAATGATTGTACGACGATGTACTACTCGCTGGTTTGTAAGCTAAGACTTGCATGTATGACTCTATCTGTGACAATATATGTAATAATAATGGTGTGAGTTTTATATCTATAATGTACGTGCGTGCTAACTATTGATCCAGAGATTAGTACGGTATTCATGGGTTTTCTTAGAAATAGGGTACTACAAGTAATCTTTAAGATCTGATTTGGCGGAGCCATGGATGAACAGATAGCACCAGCACCTGTCGATTTCACTAATGATTTGGTTACAACCTCCACATCTCTTGCATTGGCACATTTTGGATATTCTTGGCCGTCATTTCAAATACCGTCTACCAAAATTTGGATTTGATTTGGTGATAAAACATATAAACATTGTTCCAAGTGCGCTGACGTAGTCTGAAGGGTACAGAAGACATGCAGATTCATGTAAGGTGTGCAGTGTTCTCTATCGGGTTTGTTCGCGTACCTTACAGTCATGTTGAGACAAACCGGAATCAGAGTATCAAAATTGAATTGCATACTTCATGTGCTGAACTGAAATCTATATGTATAGGTTTACAAAAAGTCAGTACTTAGCCGGATCGAGCTATTCCTGCACGGCATTCCGGAATTATCATCCAATGTTATCGACCTGACATCTGATGTACAGATGGCTTGCCGGGTGCATCAGTCTCGTCGTGTAGAAACAAAGAGATTCCGGTTCTTTTTGAAAGAACATGGAACCAGCTAACAGTAAAGTTCTCGATGCCTGTTAACTGTTAAGCCTACCCTCTACATCCTTTCATCTTGGACAGCACCCGTCAGACACTATGCTAATCCCTCCATTTCAAAATAATTAACACTTTAGCCATCTCTGATTTTTTAAAAATAAATGTCATTGTTCCAAATACATTTTCTTTCTTTCTAATACATCTTCAATTTTCTCTCTTTCTAACATATATGCATATTTGCAGAGCGGTTATTGACCCTGGATGATAAAATCACTCTCTCAGTTTTTTGTTTCAATCGTTCTCACTGTTGACTTTTAATATTATCTCTGACCATTTGTCTTTTTTACCCAAAAGAGTTAAAATTATACATACTCCTCATGTTTTTAAAATATTGATCCCATTACTTTTAAATTCAACTTGGACCATTCGTCTTATTCAAAAAAGTATGATAAGTATAATATATTT
Source organism: Zoysia pacifica (assembly GCA_001602315.1). Classification (NCBI taxonomy): domain Eukaryota; kingdom Viridiplantae; phylum Streptophyta; class Magnoliopsida; order Poales; family Poaceae; genus Zoysia; species Zoysia pacifica. The sequence continues at coordinate 87,099 of BCLH01000176.1, read as the reverse complement.
GGTTATAATTTAGTTTATCATTATTGGAATTGAAACATTAATAATTTTATACATTTGAACAATTTTTATAATAAAATAAATGATCAAAATTGATATCAAAAGTTAATAATGTAAATATTTTAAAACCGGAGGGAGTAGTTATGTAATGGATTAAGCTACATCATGTTGGTTTATTCTCAAAGCTAGCGGTAGGCAACTTCATCTGAATTTGATGCAGATAAACACTATGATCATCTGCAGGTACCTGGCCCGAGGATAGCAGAAGGCGTGCAAGTGCGGCACAAGCCGCAGATGACGCACAGTCGGCCTGTTGCTTTGGTTTTGTATCTGCAATGTTTCCTCTAGCATTCCGCATTGGCAGTTGGATCTGCCCTGGTGTAGCGAACGGCCTCCTCTCTTTAGCAATGAACATGTCTCAATCCTTGCCGGTGGTTCCTGATGTCTTCCAAGCCTAGTGGCCATGCACACAGACAGTTGATGGACAGCGGCCACTCATACCTAAATATAGGTGACTGCATCGACTGAACTCTTAATTTTAACCTATTCTTCGAGGCAGTAACTTCTTGCAGTTTCAGAACACCAGTTGTGTAGAAATAGCTGTTATTAACTTTGTTAGACACGGGCCAAAAGTAGCAGTGGCACTGCATCGAAGAATCCTAGCGCTCCACATCAGTACTGCGAGCAGGGTTTGGTGTGGTGTTTGTTTTGTTGGTAGTTCCTCAACACGGTGTTATATTTTATAGCTCTCTACATGTTTCGTGGATATTTCCTCAACATGCTTATGGTTTTCACACTTATCTCAATAGCAAGAAACATAATATTATAGTTCTTGTGAGCATCCACATGTTAATTGGTTAAATATACTTATCTAATCTGGAATTGCACTGTTCCACATGTTAAATCAGTCATCCACATGTTTTGTGAATTTGTCAATATCTCAATAACAAGAAAGATAAAGTAATGACCTATAATTTAATTTGATATTTCATTACATGTATTATATTTTATTGTGATATTCTTGTTTACAATTGAGATATAGAGACTACTCCCTTGATTCCAAATGTATGACACAACATTGTCCGTCTCCAAAACAATTAGTAAAATATTTTTGTTCAATGCATGTTTGAAATCGTTGACCTGAATCAGAGGATATTTTATAAGTGAATTTCTATAATAAGCTAGTATGGTATCATACCAGAAAATGACAAATAAAAAGGCATCTACTGTCCATTATGTCAAATGAAAACGAATCAATGACTTCAAATTAATAACTTCAGCGTTCTGGAATTCCACCAGGAGCAACAGATGCCATTGTTGCGGATGGGTTCCTGTGGAGTTGGAACCACGACTACACCTTAAGCAGCTGTGCTTCCGCCGCAGGCTCCAAAGCGAAATAATGATGCAATGAGAAACACTGTAGCATCAGAAAACAATGTAACAAAGTAGTACTGTGTATGCATTACTGTCGTTATTCGCCTGACTCGCTGCAAAATCCGATGGATGAGCTAGCATGCATATCTCCATTGGTTGCTGATGATAGAAAAGTACAGCCATCGCACGAAGAGGTTGGAGAGGATTTACTTAACTAGATTGCACAGGCATAAGTCACATAATGAAATTTAAATTATTGTTCTATTTCATTTTGGTCAACTATGTCACACAATTTGAATTTAAGAAGCTATACAGAATGAAACTTGCTCCTGCCCCCAACCTGCAGGTGCTACACAATAGGGACATTTTTACTTGGTATGTGACATGAGGGAAGGTGTTGACGTAGAAAATGGGTTCGGACCAACGCACCACTCGCACGTCTGTGTGCGAAAACGTCGACGTTTCTTCAACGCCGAGTTTAAGAAGCACCTAGACAACCCCGTCTCGAGAGAAACCCCGTCGGAGGAGTATCGTCGGTTGATCCAGGCTCGGTCAAGCCAATCGAATCATCTTCGGTCATCGTCGAGATGAAGAAAGAACAACAAAAGGGCTCGAGTGAGAGGATGAGGGTTTGGAGAGAACAAAAATATAAAGGCAAATGATAGATTTGTTTGGGATAGCTTCAACCAGCCATGCGCCTCTGTTTTATAGAGGTGGTTGGTCTTATCCCGCAGGATAACGGATTACCAAAGTTAGGAAACAAATTAGAATTGATCTGCTGAAAATTTTCCTAAATGGACACCATCGTAGTGTTCGATAAAGTGCCGGATACTTCGGTGATTGGAGTCTCTGGTAAAATGCCAAAGGGTCCGTCGTGTAAATCCGGTAACCCAATAAGACTTGCCGGACAGTTCGGCATAATGTCGAACACTCTAATTGGCTTTATGCCTCAACTCGAGAAGGCTTGTCGGACAGTCCGATATGGTGCCGAACACTTTGGAAGGCTGAAAGCCCAAACTCGAGAGGGCTTGCTGGACAGTCCGGCATAGGGTCGGACACTCCGGTGGGCTAAGCGCCAAAATCCGAGAGTGCTTGCCGAATGCTCCGATACTATGCGGACACTACGGTGGGCCAGGTGCCCCAAAGCCGAGAAGGCTTGCCAGACTCTCGGGCAATGTGCTGTACACTCCAGTGGCTCGATAATTTTTGGGTGTCAACATATGCCCTTTATTTTTTAGTGAAGTTCCTGCATCATAAAACATTCTAGGCACCCAAAAAACTCTAAGGGCGATGGTCCTACCAACTCATCGATCATTGCATTATTCTTAGCAACAATATTCTTCATATCGGCCATTCTTCTTAAGCTTCTTGCCATACACTTGGATGATACTTTTTAAGTATCGATCGTTAAGGGCCCTAGGCAATAAGTTTTCCTGTATATTTTTCAACATGTATGCATTTCCAGTAATGATTTTCACTACTTTATATGGTCCTTCTCAATTAGGAGACCATTTTCTAAACTTATTGATTCTTGAACCTACAAGTAGAATAGTTTTTAAAACCAATTCGTCCACCTGAAAAGTTTTGATTTTTACTTTTTGTTGTAGGCCCTAGCAACTCTCGTTTTATCTCTCTCAATTGCCTTCAAAGCACTCAACCTTTTATCGGTAACATCATCAATATTGTCTAGCATCAAAACACTATACTCATCGGTGGATAAGCCATTTTGTTTAGCTAATCTTAGAGCTCTTAGATTTACCTTAACGGGTAAAGCAGGCTCTTGTCTATACACAAGTTCATAGGGTGTTACCTTCACTGCCCCGTGCCTAGATATCAAATAAGCCCACAAAGCTTCCCATAAGAATTCCTGCCACCTTTTGGGGTGGTTCCTCTATCTTCTTTTTAATGAGTTTGATCAACGTTTTATTACTAGACTCGGCCTGACCATTGGCTTGAATATAATATAGAGGTGAATTGAGTAATTTAATTTCATAAGATTCAGTAAACTCTTGAACATGACCAGATGTAAAAGAAGGACCCTGGTCCTTAGTCAAAGTTTGAGGGATGTCAAATCTATGAATGATATGCTCAGTAAAGAACTCAATTACCTTTTTATGTGTCATGTTCTTGAGAGCAACCGCTTCGGTCCACTTGGTGAATTAATCCGTTGCCACTAACACGAACCGGTGTCCCTTCGAAGATGGTGGATGTATTTGCCCTATAAAATCCAGTCCCCATCCTCGGAATGGCCATAGTTTTATGATGGGGTTCATCATGACAGCGGGTGCCAATTGAATGTTACCAAACCTTTGGCACTTTTCGCATCCTTTGTAATAGCGATAACAATCCACAATTATGGTTGGTCAATAGAATCCGGCCCTCCTTAATAGCCATTTCATTTTTAGAGCTGATTGGTGTGTATCACAAATACCCTCATGAACGTCCCTCATAGCTACTTTGGCATCGTCATCACCTAAATATTTTAAGAGCAAATCGTCTCCCGTTCGGCGGTATAAGTTACCATCAATCAAAGTATACTTGAAAGCTACATGCCGAACTTTTCTATCTACACTTCAGGTTGGATTAATGTATGAAATTATGGGAGATCTCCAATCAAGTGATTCGACATTGTCACGGTTTGACGTGTTAATATCCTAATAGTCTAGTTCTAACACCTCAAGCATCGGTTTCTTAATAACTAAAAATTTACCTCTACTAACATGTAACCCAAAGCTTGTTGTGCTAACTCATTGCCTTTACTGTTTTCTAGCCTAGGTACATGATGTATATTGAACTCATCCATTCATTTAATGATGTCTAGACATTTGTCCAAAATAGCATTCAACGATCCATCTAAGCATTGAAAATTTTCAACAACTTGTTGCACTACTAATAATGAATCGCCGAAAGCCTCTACATGTTTAACCCCCATGGACTCTAACATCTCCAAACCGAACAACAATGCTTCATATTCGGCTTGGTTAGTAGTGCAATCATACCGCAATTGGTTTGAGAATTTAAAGTATGCATCATAAGAAGAAACCAATACTACACCAACACCTTGACCCTCTTTGCAAATCGATCCATCAAAATACAACTTCCAAAAAGCACATGTCACATAACCAACATCTAAATCATGATCTAAATCAATTCGATGTCCAACAAAAAAATTAGCAACAATTTGGCCTTTTATAGATTTCAATGATTTATAAGCTAAATCAGACTCAATCAATGCATAAGCAGCCCATTTATCAAGCCTACCACTAGAAATTGGTCTATTCAATATATGTTTAATAATATCGGTTTGATAAGCAACCACACAAGTACTAGATAGCAAATAGTGTCTCAACTTGGTGCAAGTATGATACAAAGAAAAACATAATTTCTTGATGAGAGTATACCTTGTTTCCACATCAACCAATAGTCGGCTCACATATGTGATCACATACTCCTTCCCTTCGGCTTTTTATGTCAAAACAGCACCAACCACATCATCTTCCATCGCTATGTAAAGACGAAAAGGAACTCCCCCCTTAGGCACCCTAAGAACTGGCGGCAAAGACACATACTTTTTGATCTCCTCAAAAGCTTCTTTTTGTTTTGCCCCTCAAGTGAATTCGGTTTTATTCTTTAACCAAAGAATAGGAGTAAATGCATTTATTTTTCCTGACAAGTTAGATATGAATTGCCTCAAGTAATTCACTTTACCTAAGAAGCTTTGCAATTCTCTCTTACATGTAGGCGCTTGCATGTTTCTAATTGTTTCTATCTTCTTAGGATATACCTTTATGCCTTTTTCTTGATTATGAAGCCTAAAAACTTTCCAGTCGATACACCAAAAGCACATTTGAGCAAGCCCATTTTCAAACCGAAACGGCGCATTCGGTCTAAGACTGAGTTGTAAATCAGCCAAATGAGAATCTAAAGCAGCCGATCACCACATCATATATATAAACTTCTATGATGACACCAAGCAAACAACGAAAGATAAAGTTCATAGCTCTTTGATATGTGGTACCCGTATTATTTAACCCAAAAGTTATGACAACCCACTTAAACAATCCTACAAAACTCGAACACCTAAAAACAGTTTTAGACATATCCTTTTCGGCCATAAAGATTTGGTTATATCTCGCATTACTATCAAAAAAACTGTCGGAAGCATCATTAATCAACATATCAGCTATGGGCATAAGATGTTTATCTTTAGGAGTGGCTCTATTCAAAATTTTGAAATCAATGCAAACCCTTATCTTACCGGTGTTCTTCTTCTCCACGGGCACGATGTTGGATATCCACTCCTCATACCTACAAAGTCTTATAAATTTTGCATCAAGTAATCGGTTAATTTTCTCTTTAATCTGATAATTCATATTCGGGTTAAATCTTCTCATCAATTGCTTAAAGGGCCTAAACCTAGATTTTATTGAAAACCGATGCTCTACTAGCTCGCGGCTCAACCCGGGCATTTCAAATTCCATGCAAAATAGTCTACATATTCTTTTAGTAAACCGATTAACTTTATCTTATAATCGGCTTTCAGATTTTTGTTTATAAAAGTCGGCCTAGGATTGTCATCGCTACCATGATTCACCTCCTCAAGAGGGTTGGCCGATGTAAATCTTTAACTTATCCATGTTCTTTATCTCTTCTATAGCTTTGCACATATCGTCCGTGTTAGACCGATAGTGTTCCAGTCTATTTTGCAACCAATAAACATTGGACTCCATTAAATCACATTATATGATTGAGCCGATTTTTCATCGGCTTTACATTGGCAGGTACGAAATCATCTCTAGTTACACTAAGAAAATTATAATCCGTCAAGTCTAAACCGGTCAAGCACTTGACGGTATCATGTGTCAAAGAAGATATTTTGACCATAGCAACACAAGTCGATGCATCCACATGAACAACCACCCCATCATCACCAACCCATTGCATAAAGAATTGATGCAATATAAAAAGAACACATCTATTAGCGTGAATCCAATCACGCCCTAGGATTAAGCTATAACTACCACGCACATTGACGACAAAGAAAGCGGTAGCAATGGTCTTGCTCCCAACGGTGAGCTCCATAGAAGCGACTACTTTAGCCTCGATAGGGTCTCCTCCTCTCACATCATTCAAAGTCATGTTGGTCCGAATGAGCACGTCATCGGCTTTACCTAGCTTCTTAAACAAAGAATATGGCATTAAATCAACAATAGCACCACTATTTACAAGCATGCAAGAAATCGGTGTACCATTAATATGACCTCTCACATAAAGGGGTTTTAAATGGTTCTTCGATTACTCGGGCTTCTCGAAGATGGCATTTTTCGACCTGAAGTCAAATTGTGCCATGACCCTTTTTTTTCTACTAAAGAATAATCGCAAAGAGACAAGCAAATGGTGTTGATGTCCATACCTTCTCAAAGCGGTGTAGGCTTGTAGTCTAGGAGGTCGTCATCGTCGAACTCGGACATGTCAACATTCTCCATGGGCAAAGGCACCACGGTGCCCTCTCCAAGTATGGCGTCGGCCAGTCCTAGTGCCTTCGAAGTAGCCACCGCATCCTCCGTCGCTGGTGGAGTGGGAACTTCGGGCTCTTTAGCTCTCCACTGCTTACCTTGAGGGACCATCGGCTTGATTTCGTTGAAGACTTCGATCCTCTTCTTCTTCGCCTCCTCTCGAATCTTCCGAAGGCGCAGCCTTTGGAGTTTTCTCTTTTGAGTGTGGATCAACCCAGGTGGACAACACCTTGGTTGCATGTACTTGGAGGAGCTCTTGCTGCTGCTGGCTTCATGATCATGGGAATGCTTTTCGACCGGATCATCCAACGTGATCGGTCCCGTGAAGACTCCCCCGATTTTAACATCGATTGTGCCGATTTTCAGAACACCTCCGAATGCGCTTTCTTGATGAACAAAAGTGGAAGGGGCAGGTTCATTACCTTGTTTCAGACGTCACTCTTGTCTAGACACCGTGGCAGAGCCCCCTCCTTGTACTTTGATCGGTTGAGACACCGACCGATCAGGAATATGGCCGATAGCCTTGTGAAGACATCTCACAGTCCGTCCCACCTCGGATGAAATGGTGAGTATGGCATCGGTGTCACGGGCATCCATGGTCCCATCTATGGATGCCACACCGAGAACCACGAGCAAGGCATAGGAGGGAACCATAGCGATGGCATTCCAAACCCATGGGAAGGAAGAGGAGGAGGTCCTCGAACACCTGCTATTTGCCTCATCTTCTTCTTAGGTGGGCTGCCTCCTCTCGGTGGTGATCTTGGCCGTTTCATAGACCGATTATTCAAATCAATCTTTTGGTTATTATACTTGGCCATAAGACGGTCGAAGGTGCTTTTGGGCCCCATCTTTCTGTTCGTAGCCTTGCCTTTGTTCACTTTCCACTTGCCCAACTCAGGGTTCTTCGGCTATATCATCTTGGGCTGTGTAACTTGCCCTCGGGTCTCGAGCCTTAGATGGTAACTTTAAGAGACTTTTGACCATCAGAAGACTTCTCAAGCACCACCTTCTTAGAGGCACCATTTTCCTCCGAAGAAATAGGCATCTCTTCTCTAATGATCACGTTTTTCTGCTTGGTTTTATTGGCTTGATGAGGTCGAATCAATACCTTAGGGTTAAGCTCTAGAGTGTTAATGAAGAAAGAGTGCTTGTTGATCTGCATCTCATAAAGACTCCATCGTCCCTCATTAAGGGCCGATTGGACGTGTTGACGAAAAACATTGCTATTGTTAGTAGCATTAGAATAAGAGTTATGCCATTTACAATATGCTCTATGCTTAGTCTCATCCGTCGGAGGTAAAGTGTATTCAATTTTAATGTATCCACCTTTGTGCAACTCATCAAATATTTTCTCGCATTTAGCTACATCAAAGGTGTATTTCATATCATTTTTTTGATTCTTATGAACCCGTTTGAGCGAATCACAAGCAAATGGTTTGGTCTTAGATGGCCAAACAAACTCGGCAGCCAAAATGTCATTGGAATCATCATCGGAGCTATCTGACGTGCACGCTGTGGCGGGTCTTGTAATCGTGCTTTATTTCTTTGCTTCGGCTTTCTTAAGCCAAAGCCCGTTGTTGGAGGTGAGTGAGTGTAAGAAAATCATATCCCTCCAACTGCTCCCTAAGGTGCGACCGTAAACCATTAAAAGCTAGGTCAGCTAGGTCTTTTTTAGAGATTGTTAAATTATAACATTGGTTCTTGACATCTCTAAACCACCGAAGATAATCAACGACGGGTTTCTCTTTTTCTTTCCTAGCCAATGTCAAATGTGACAACTTCAACTCGTTGTCCGTGGAATAAAACTGATCGTGAAATTTACGCTATAAAGATTCTCATGTGTAGATGGATCTCGGGGACAATGATGAAAACTATGAGAAAGCGGTTCCGGTTAACGATAAAGAAAACAACCGTACTTTCAAAGTCTCGCTAATTCCAGCTTCACCTAGTTGCGCGATGTATTGGCTGATGTGTTCTTAAGTCGTCTTACTATCTTCGCCATTGAATTTGACGAAGTCGTGCAGCCGCCAACCGCTAGGATAAGGGACCGAATCAAAATATGTGGGGTATGGTTTTTAATAAATTCAGTCTCTTCTCTTAATGTCTACCCCTAGCGTCTTACGAAATAGTTTGCTCAAATCCTCCTTAATGCGAGCTATACACTCCTCTATGTTAGCAATGGGTGGCCTAGTGGATGTGTCCGATAGTGAAGGGTGTATGCTCGTTTTCATGGTGTTAAATAGTTCATTAGGCACAGGGCCATAAGAGACACCCGTATCGCTAGATGAGATAGGCGGTTTGCTATAAGCAACAGTACGGTATTGAGGAATAAAATTGGCCAATTCATTCAATTGGCTCGTAGCCGGATTGAGAATGATAGCAATTGGCTCTACACTAACGGGAGGCACTACCAAAGCATTAGTTTGCACACGAGGTTGAAAACTAGTTTGTCCACTACACAAGTTCAACAGCATGCCATACAACGGTTGTTCTATACTAAATGTGATAGGCGTCGATGCACTAGTAGAATGACCTACATGCGCAACATGAGTAGATGATGCAATACTAACATTTTTAGACGACTTAGACAAGTTCTTTAAAATCATGTATTGCATATCATTAGTCCAGACTTTTTTCAAGTCGACAAAGTAATATGAAAGGTTTTCAAAAGTAACGAGAGGCTGCGAAGATATTCTCACATTGGCAGCACCCATGGCCGCGTCGTCGACGAAAGTCGGAAGAATAGGTTCCTTCGCTTGAGAGATCGCGCCTTGACGGTCCTTCTTAAAGCATGCCAAGTACTCTTACAGCTCCCAATCTTCCTGTGCCATGCGCGCCTCTTCGGAGGCCTTCCAGCGCTCTAGGAATGTCTTGCACGCCTCCTCGGGCAACTCCTTCAAAGATGGCATGATGATGTTCGTCCATGGTGGAAAATGACGATTTGGTTTGTGCAACTGGAATCACTCGATCCTCAGCGGAGTCATCAAAAAGTGTGTTGACGCTGAAAATAGGTTCGGGCCAACGCACCATTCGCACGTCCATATGCGGGAACTCCAACATTTCTTCAATGCCGGGTTTGAGCAGCACCTAGACAACCCTGCCTCGGGAGGACCCCATCAGAGGAGGATCATCTTAGGATTGATCTCAGCTCGGTCCGACCAGTCGGATCGCCTTCGGTCGTCATCGGGACGAAGGAAGAACAGCAAAAGGGCTCGAGTGAAGGGATTAGAGTTTGGAGAGAACTAAAATATAAAGGCAAATGATATGATCGATTGAGATACCCTCAACCGGCTATGGGGCCTCTATTTTATAGAGAGAGGTGGTCTTATCCTGCAAGGCAATGGATCTCCCAAGTTAAGAAACAAATTGGAATCGATCTGATAAAAACTTTCTTAAATCGACATCACAGAAGTGTCCGGTAAAGTGCCGGATACTCCGGTGACCGGAGTCTCTAGTAAGATGCTGGAGGGTCCGTCGTGTAAATCTGGAAATCCGAGAGGGCTTGTCGAACAGTTCGACATAGTACTAGACACTCGGGTGGGCTTTATGCCCCAACTTGAGAAGGCTTGCTGGATAGTCTGGCATGGTGCTGGACACTCTGGTAGGCTGAAGCTCTAAATCCGAGAGGGCCTACCGGACAGTCCGACATAGGGCCGAACACTTCGGTGGGCTAAGTGCCCAAACCCGAGTGCTTGCCGAATGATCCGGCACTACGCCGGGCACTCTGGCCCCAAACCCGAGAAGGCTTGCCGGAGGCTCCGGCAATGTGCCGGACACTTCGGTGACTCGACAATTTTTGGGTGTCAACAGAAGGAAACATTGGTAATTTTTTTTATCTAGAGCACCCAGTGCAAAGTGTGTTAGAGTATATTTGATAGTTTAGGATTATTATCGTAGCCTACATACATATTTCGGTTGCCTGTCATATGTATCCCGGTAGCCTGTCATATGTATCCTGAGGTGCCTTGCCCCTCAAGTCTTGTACTCTATATAAGCCTGCTCTTGAGGCTCAATATACATCCATCCATTCAGAGTTCTATCTCCCTCTCTCATTCTTTCACATGGTATAGAACCAAACTATGATCCAGTTCCACTGCCCACTCTCCCAACCCTAGAGCTTCCGCCTGGCGCGCCTCGAGGAGTTTCATCTCTATGGTCTCCACCGGGGGCAGCGCCCCTGTTTAGGTGGTGGATCCTATTGATCCGGTCACCATCATCGTCATCGTCATCATCCCGTAGTAGATCAGATCGTCATGCCGCTACCCCTTCTGGATCTTCTTGTCCATCCCGCGCCGTCGTGGTGGCGGCCGGGCTAGTCTGCACCCTGTCCTTGAGCCGCCATGGTGGCGGCTCGATCAAGACACGCTACCTATGTCGGCATCGGATCCAGAGGTGGCTCCCGCTACTGCTGATTTGCTTTTTATTTCTCTGATTTTTACTCTATCACTAATCGAAGTTGCGTTGCCCACTATCCGTTGACTCTACACGCCTCTTCATCAGTAACATCACCAGTCCTCATCTTCGATGTCCATGTGGCTCATCCTGACGTGCGGCACGTGTAGGGGCTCCTCCCGCGGCGCCGTCCGGCACTTCCGCCATATGGTCCATGCCTGGTCATCCTCGACTTCTTCCATCACTTCACAGCTATACCCTTGGTCTGATCATCCGATCAGTGCAGCGCCGTGACGCATGTGCTATTGGGATGGTTAACTTGAGAGCACGTGCACCGCTGCCAACTATGATGGCCGCGGCTGCGTCACCTTGTAGTGATGCAGCGATGCCGTCGGTGATCTTCGTCGTTGCATATTCATTGCCGGCATGGTCTTCATCAAACCGTTCTTCCCCGACCTGTGGGCACCCGAGTTACAACATGGGGCTGTCCTGTCTACCACAGGCATCCCAACTCCCGACTCAGGGGCTGCCCTACCGACCTCGAGCACCGCCGTCGCGCTTCTTTAGGCTACCTATGAACCACTCTCGGCTGCTGGTTCCGCTACATTTCGTCTTCGTCCACCACGATCACACTGTCAGAGTTGTAGTCTCAGCTCTTCTTCGTCTACTCCGGCAACGACGGGGTGCACTGGTACTCTCCTCCTCGCCGCTCTGCGCCCCATGATAACTTCGGAGCCCTTCTCTGCTGATCTCCCCAACATTGACGCCGTGTTGGTGATGATCCCTACCTCTGTGCGCCCGATACTGGCAATACCGGTGCGTGCCTTCATCCTCGACGCATCTTCAGGTTTGGCAAACCCAAAGCATGCTTCATCCACAACGGTTCGACATCTTCGACTTCAGCATCACCCCTCTTCACGGTACCTTGATAGACTCATCATCTTCTTCTAGAGTGCATTCTTGCACATCTTTGGCATCTCCTTGCACCCGCGGTTCATGTGCTGTTTTTCGACATCGGCACCTTTGACAGTGGCTCGATCGACCATAGCTATATCACGCATGACATCAGTGATCATGGCTACAAGTCATCTTCTCGGCTACCTCGACATCGGTACAAAGGGCTATCATCGTATTGAGGACTGATGTCGGTTTCTTCTCCAAATCCAAGCATCTACATTGCTCAAGCTAGGACTGCGAGGGGATGTTAGAGTATATTTGATAGTTTATGATTGTTATCGTAGCCTGTCATACATATTCTGGTAGCCTATCATTTGTATCCTGGTAGCTTGCCATATGTATTTTTGTAGCCTGCCATATGTATCTTGAGGTGTCTTGCCCCTAAGTCTTGTACTCTATATAAGCCGGCCCCTGAGGCTCAATATACATCCATCCATTCAGAGTTCTATCTCCCTCTCTCATTCTCTCACAAAGTGGAGTTCCTAGTGCTAGCATTTTAGCATAGCACCTATGCTCCAATATATGGCGCCACATAATCTTTTTCTCTCTTGTTAGCACCTCCTTAGAGACAATGCTCGAGCTGCCTTTAGGGCCTAATGTTCAGTTTTCAAGCCCCTCTACCGTCTATATGTGTGTGAAAATAGAGTCTGAAGTTTGCATATCGTACGTGTAGTATAGCGAAATCAAGCAAATTGAAATTAATCACTCTGCGGAACTACTGCACATCCTCGCTCAAAAAAATCAAAAAAGAAATGGATATATGCGTTTTGACTGCCTTGTGCTAAAGGTTCCGAGCACCTCTGTGAGCCACGGTTAATTTCCCTATAGCAACATTCAAGCGCAGTAGACACATCAGATGACTGACATGGGATGCTTGGCTGGTGCTTGTGTGCTGTGTCTGGGGAGAACGAGATAGATGGGCTCAGGAATAGTTATCATCCAACCTAGAAGATCAAGGAGCCGGCTGGTCTTCATGTTCTCGATGCCTCCTATGCCTAATTAACATGAGTCAATCAACCACATTCTAAATCAAGTTTATCGCAGCATTTCTTACTGTATGGTATTGTCGCTTGTACCATGCACATACATGGCAATCAAGACCTCCAGTGTTCATTACTGCTCGCTCCGGTTTTAAATTATTGACACCGTTGATTTTTAACTTTAACTTTGACTATTCATTTTATTAAAAAAATTTATTCAAATGTGTTAAACTTTGTTATTATTTAATTTATCGCTAGTGGAATTTAAATCATGATTAATAATTTTATATATTAGAACAAATCTTTTAAATAAGATGAATAGTCAAAGTTGATGTAAAAATTCAATGGTGTCAATAATTTAAAACCGAATGGAGTATATGCTACTTTGCTGAGTTGGCACAATGTTCAGATGGGACTACTACTGCACCCAAATGTCTAGATAAAGATGATGACTCAACCACTCGAACCGTGTAGTGTAATTAATTTTGTGTACGACCTATGTAACATTCTGCTCTCCTCGTACATGATATAAAGTTATATTTTTTGTTCTATAAGTGAAGTAGCATAATGTTAGGGTAGGCATACATTTTTTAAGTTTTTGTACATTGCTCAACAATTGAACCATATATCCAATACAATTTTTTTTGTGGGAAAGAGAATAATGCTGATATGGTGATCATTATATGGATTCTAATGGGCATAAGTCATCATTTCCTTTTGTGATCCAAGATATTACTCATAACTTGAACAGATATATATTGATATGTAGCCTGCTTGATAATACTCATGGTTGGAAACTTAATAATAGGCTTTGTTAGTCTTAAGTTGCTTTATTCATTTTAGTCATGTTGACTCATCGAGCAGAATTTTTGTAAGGGTCAAGAATAAGAATGTTGTGTGCGGAAATGCTGAGGCGGGAATGATATTCCATTTTCTAAAAAATGTAGCATGCATGATACAGAGTAGTTCATCAGCTTGATTTATCGCACTCAAGTTAATTGGTCAGATTCGACGACACTATCCATGATAAGCATTCACCATTTTAATTTACTGCTGCAGGTGAGGCTTCTAACTCCGAATGAATGCACTACTCACCTTCTGGACTTGTCCTGCTTTATTCTGAAGCCTGATCAACACAATAGTATCACCAACAACAGCAAAATTAAGAGAAGTCCCACAGTTCTTCTTTCTATGAAAACAGCGATCAGTGTTAATTAGTAATCTTTAAGATCTGATTTCATGGAGCCAGCAACCTCTGCATCTCTTGCACTGGCGCATTTCAGATATTCTTGGCCGTCATTTCAAATGTTGTCTGCCAAAATTTGGATTTGATTTGGTGATAAAGCATACTCCTACAAACATTGTTGCACATGTGCTTATGGAGTCTAGTCTGAAGGGTACAGAATACATGCATGCAGATTTATTTAATGGTGTTCAGGTAGTGGTATCTGTCGGGATTGTTCTCGTACCCTTCAGTCATGTTGAGAACCAATAGAAAAGAAAAGAAACAAACCAGTTAACATGCGTGGGAACCGCATTTTTGTATCCAGCTAACACAAACTGGAATCATAGTATCAAATTGCAGTGCATTCTTCATGTGCTGAACTAAAGTCTATACGTATAGGTTCACAAAATGTCTGAACTGAGCAGGCCAGTGTCCGATCGAGTCATTCCTGGAGGGCATTCAGGAATTGGGAATGGGATGCATGGTTGTCGACCTGACATCAAAAGGATGGATTGCCGGGTGCATCAGTCGAGTCGTACGCATAGAACAGAAACAAAGAGATTCCGGTTCTTTTTGAAAGAACGCGGAACCAGCTGACAGTGAAGCTCTCGATGACTGTCAAGCCTATAGTGATTCTGCACTACATTCTGATTCATTCACTACCAATTTTTTGGTAGTGCTCTGTGCTTTCACCGTTAACCTCTACTCTATGGCTCTATATTCTTGTACAGCGCCCATCAGACACAGTGGTACCCCCTGCATCTAGAAATAATTGTCACTTAAGCTATCTCTGATTTTTTAAAAATAAATATAATTCTCACTTCCAATACACTTTTCTTTCTTTATAATACATCTTCAGATTTCCCCCCTTCTAACATATAGGCATTTGCAGAGTGGTTGTTGACCCGTGGGACTGATTTCATTAGTTCACATCCAACGTACAGCTGCTCATTTTCCACCTGAATGATAATAAATCACTCCCTCTGTTTTTTTTTAATTATTGTCACTGACTTTTAATGTTATCTCTTACTTCCTTCATCCCTAAACTGACACTTTAAATTTTAAACACTAGTTTGACCATTCATCCTATTCATTTTTTTACAAATGTAAAAATAAACAAGCCTTGCTTAAAATATCTCTTATGATAAAGCTAATAACAACAAAGTAAATGATATTCATATAAGTTTTTTGAATAACATGAAATGTAAAATATGATGTCTAAAACTCAAAAGCATCATTAGTTTTGGGACCAAGGTAGCATCGTTCGTCTTTTTATATGGAATGGTTAAAATTTAAACATAATTATGTAACTAATTAAGCTACATTGTGTCGCTTTGTTCTGGAAGCTTGCGGTAGACAATGGCTTCGTCTGAAGTTGATGCAGACAAACACTGTGATCATCTGCACCTACCTGGCCCGAAGAAATTAAGCAAACGGCATGCGAGCATGGCACGAGGCCCAGACGATGCACAGCCCACGTGTGGCATTGGCTGCACTGGTACATCTGCAAGGCTTGATTTCCTCTTGCATCCTGTATCAGCAGTCAGATCCGCCTCGATCAGGTTGGCCCTGATAGAGGGAACAACCCCGTTCTAGCAATGACCATTTCTTAATCCATGCCGGTTGTTCCTGACGTCTTCCAAGCCTAGTGGCCAAGCACATAACACAGAGTGGCACCGCATCGAAGAATCCTAGCGCTCCACATCAGTGCTGCGAGCAGGGTTCGGTTTGGTATTATGTTTTGTTGATAGTTCCTCAACATGGCGTTATGTTTTATAGCGCACTAAATGTTTCGTGGATATATAGTTCCTCAACCTGCTTATGGTTTTGACACTTATCTCAATAACAATAAACATAAAAGTGTGGTTTTTTGGAGCATCCACATGTTAATTGTGGTTAAATAAACTTATTAAATCTGTAATTGCACTGTTCAACATGTTCAATCAGTAATCCACATGTTTTTGTTGATATGTCAGTATGTCAATGACAAGACAGATAAACTAGTAACCGCTATCATTTCAATATTTCATTACATTTATTATAATTTATTGTAATATTCTGATTTAAAAATTGAGATATAGACTACTCCTTCGATTCCATATGACCCAACATTATCTGTCTCCAAAACAACAAGTAAAATACTTTTGTCGATGTTTCAAAACATACATGGACGAGCATGCAGAACAGTCTCATAGAACATATTTTTTGAACCAGAGGATACTTTATAAGTGATTTTTATAATTAGATAGCATGCTATCATAACTCAAAATGACAAATAAAAAAAATCTACTGTGCATTATGTTACATGAAAACGAATATATGAATTCAACATTCCGGAATTTCACCATGACCAACAGATGCCATTGTTGTGGATAATATAGAAGTACAACCATTTCACGAAGAAGGTGACAAAGGATTAACTTAACAACATTGCACAGGCTCAAGTCACATAATGAAAATTTAAATTGTTTTTCTATCTCAATTTTGTCATGACTACATCACAATTAATGGACTAACTCAGAATCCCACAATTAACCTGGACAAACACTAATAACAATGAAGCTCGCTCACAAACCAAGTAACCACTTTGATGGACCAGCACAAGTGACCATGTTGGAAAACTCGACAAACAAATTGTGGAGGCTAGAAATTATATTTCATCATAACAAATGAGGCAAAGAGTGGATCATGGGCTCCTCCCATTTTGATTTCTAATGAGAGTTATGACTCGTCATTGCACAGACACACATGAACCCACAGAATCCTATATCCAAATGTGGCTACTAGAAAACATAAATTTTGAGAGAACAATATTGATCTCCCATAAGACACTATCAGGACGATCCCACCGAGCTCCAGTGTGGAATGCAGAGCGGCGCCACCTCGCCATGTGGAACTAATGAAATGAATGCTCAAATAATAAATAAAAAGCAAAAAAAATATACAATTATTGCATTACTAACGCAGATATTATAAAACTGTATATGCAGGAACAAACTCTAGTTTTGCACATCAATAGCATGAAAACATATTTCTTAAACCTTTGAATTCAGGAAGCCTCCCATTCCTGTGGGTCTCCTTGATAAAAAAACATTAAGCAGGCATGTTTTCCTATCAGAGGTATACTTCTCTTCGATAGCTAGGGAAAGGAGGAGTACGGAGCAAGAATTAATCCTGCTCGACATAGGTAAGGAGAGGTTATGATATAGAAGATGTTTTCGTCAAAGTATGAATGAACAAGGATACTATATATGCGGCGCACTCTGTCCCATGATATATACCTTACTAGCAAATGTTGTAATTATGGTATGTCAACTGCCGAGGTTCTGAATATGCCAGCTGCGGCCAAGAAGCCTATGATATCTTCTTGTTGCCGCTCTTCACATCTTCCATGAACCTGAACGGCCGGCTGGTAGATTAGCTGGCAATCATCATAGCCATATACTTTTTCCTTCCTAACTTGTTGTCGTCATTGACTTCTAATATCAATTTTGTTACCTTATTTAAAAAATAATAATGAATATAATATATTTTGTTATAATTTGATATACTATTCAAGGTATTTAGATTATGACTTATAATTTTACATATTTGAATTACTTTCTGAATAAAACATTTCTGAATAAGATAAATAGTCAAAGTTCATGTTAGAATTAAATTCACAATAATTTGGAAACAGAGGGAGTAGCGTTTACTGGTTCTTACTGGTCACTGCTGCTTACATCCGGGCTTTTTCTTAGAATTCTTGCAAATGGTGTTTTGATTTCTTCCATTCTTAGATAAGCTAAATTCACAGTAAGTTGACTGCCAGGGTTGCTTGGTTTCAAACCGGCTGGCAGAATTGATCGCTCTAATATATACCGGCCGGGACATTGCCTTGCTCGCACGTACGGGCGATGGAGACGACGGAATGCTTCAGCATCCCTCATGATGCGGCGGGTTGGGTTCCCTCAGTTGACAGCATGCTTTCATTTCATACCGGCCGTAACATGGCCTTGCTCGCACCTCTCGTAGTGACAGCATGCTTCAACATCCCTCAATTGACTAGTTCCTCCAGATGTCTTCCATGCCAATTTTGTATTCTACTGTTCACTGTACTTCCAGGCCCTTGATTTCATCTCTATCAGCGAGAATCCACAGATTGTGCCACCAAGATCTCGGTAGATAGAGAAAAGGGGAGGTTATGATATATAAAATGTTTTCGTCAAAGTATGAATGAACAAGTATAATTTATATGACGTGCACTCTGTCCCATGATATTCCTCACTAGCAAATATTGTAATTATGGTTTCTCAACTTCCGGGGTTCTAAATATGCCAACTGCAGCCAAGAAGCCCATGAATCCATGATGTCTTCTTGTTGCTGCGCTTCACATCTTCCATGAACCTGAAGGACCGGCTGGTAGACTAGCCAGCAATCATCAATTCATCATAGCCATATACGTTAGTATTTCTTACTAGTCACTGCTGCTTATATTTGGGCTTTTCTTTTAGAATGTTTACAAGTGGGGTTTTGATTTTACCCATTTCTTAGAAAAGCTCAATTCACAGTGAGTTGACTGCCAGGGTTGCTTGCTTTTCAAACTGGCTGTTAACCAGCCAGGATTGATCGCTTTCATAAGTACTGGCCGTAACATCAATGTTATGCCAGCATCAATGTAAGGTTAATACGCAGCACAGTCTACAAAGCGAGATCAGGGTACGTTTGAAACATTTAATTATAAAGCAAATGAACAAGCATGAAGGAGTGGAACACTCCTTATGAGCCTCTATTCCCCACTGGTGTATCTACAGGGTTTTACTACTTCCATTGTCGCTCTCAATCGGCACCACAACCTCCCGTGATAGAGTAAACAATGACTACTCTCGAGCGATGCATTCTGCATTTCTATGCCAGAGGCTCCTGATGTCTTCCATGCCAAAAGGGCTATGCATAAGCATAGGCAGTCGATAGACTCACTGGCTATTTTTACCTAGAGGTGACCATGCACGTCGAGCACAATATTTTAACCTTTTTCCATTTTGACGGTACACTTCTTGACATCTCAAGCTCCCACTTTTATAGATACAGCTGTGTCCAAAGCTCAATGAGCAGTTGAAGTGATGCATGAGGCTGGGTGTATGTGCTTAGACATTACTACATCCATCCCATGTCAGTTAATTTTTTTTGGGTCTTGGCAAAGGAATTAAGTAGAAGTGAAAAGGTAGGTAGCACAGAAAATAAGAAGAGAGATAGAGATATGTTTGGAAGATAGAAAATTGTGTATTAGAAAGAGAGAGTGATAAGTAATTTGAGAAAATTAGAAGAGGCTAGAATAACAATAGAAACAACCAATAAGTCAATAAGTCAACCTTTTTATATTCCCCCAGTTTATATAGAAAGATGACTTCAACTCTCAGATTTGAACGCTAACATGCTGCCTAGCTGATATCCATAGCCGCGCAAGAGAATAACTTCATCCAGCAAATACCAATGAAGAGTCCACCCGAATCGGGGTACACAGAGTGGAGCCAAATTCAAATTTTTAATTAAGAATTACTATTTTTATCCATGAATTTTGTTACAAAAATCTAAATGAAAATATCAACTACTAAATAGAATTATAGTCAAAATAAATTTTAGCATACCTAAGCTATAAATCCCTGTGTGATGTAACACAAAACCCCACTCCTTATAGCACACTATCAATGTTGCTCACATGCCAAGTAGCTACTTAGCTGGACCAGCGTACTACGTAAAAGGGATCACGTTGTTTTGGAAAGCCAATAATGACCAGAGCAGGCTCGAAATTTGAACGAATAAACAGTCCAGGGAAGCGAATGGAGCCCAGCAGACTGCGTTTCATCTCTAACTAGAACTATGGGGCCGGCCTGCTTGGGCTATTTAAATGACAGTACATGAAGATAAACCCCATGTCCGCTCTCAGACCAGGCATCAGGACATGAAAGAATTATAGGAGACAGTATGCCTCTCTGATGCAACACTATCTAGTCTGTTCCTTCAGAGTGAAGGAGATGTAGAGCAGCATCTTCTCGGCAAGCACAACTGAAATGAGTATACGGATGAAAAATGAAAAGAGAAAAAATAATTAATTCACTGCATGGATCAATTTAATAAACTATTTGTATGCAGGAGCTAACTTTGATGTTATAAATCAAGATAATTGTGTTGATTAAAGTGCATAAAGAGTATTTTTGAACCTTTGAACTCTGGATGCGTCCCATTCCTATTGGTATCTTGGCCTATTAGCTGCACAGGTCTCTTCGGTAGCTAGGGAAGGGAAGAAGTAGGCAAAGATTTTGTAAGATATATAGTTACATCAAAGTATGAATGATGGAGCGTACATTTTATAAGGGGCACATACACATACACTCTATCCCACGATATACCTTACTTTTAAAAGCGGTGTTTCGCTATTGCTACCTTCGTCCACATGAAGGTGATAAATATGCCGACTGTGGCCAAGAAACCAATGGCGTCTTGAATGGACATAAACGAAAGCCGTGGCCCATTCTCTTTTGCTTCTATCGACGTTCAACACAGAGCATCAGAATGCCAAAAGGTAAAAGGTCGAATATAGTTCCACTGCAGATACTCAGTCACGCTGTGGGAGAGCAAGAGGATTGTTAAGGCAAAGCTTCAGAACACCCGAAGTTTCAATGCGACAATATACAGAGATGTCCCTGTCGCCGGTCGTAGCAAAGCATGCATGCGTCCAATGCTAGCAAGAAGCATCAGTCCGTCGTCTTGCAAGAAGGCAAGTTGAGCAAAAGATGCAACAAGACGAGTTGTGCAACGTAAAGCGACAATATCTCGAGAGGTCCAGCTATCGCAGTCGCACAATCGTGGATCATCAGTCAATTCACCCTCACACGGCAAAGATGCAAGAAGGCGAGCTGAGCAAAGCATGTGTGCAACGCTTTCGTCAGGGATCCCATCGAAGAAGGAGCTGTTGTTTCCTTGACTCGTTTTTTTTTTTTTTTTGTTGAAGAAATAGGAGGGCAAAGCCCTACTGATTATAGTATAAATAGAGTATAAAAGGGAGTTACAAGCAAGACAAAAAATACAGGAGAGACAAACTAGAAACCAGGAAAACTGAAAAAAAAAAAGACTAAAGAGCATTCAGCCAATCTTGAATGCCCGGAAAGTACTTCTGCTTAGTGCGCAACAGAAGCAATCCAAACTCATGAGTAAACCTGAATTTGCACTTTCCAATAGTGGGATCTTCATTATTAAGGATCCAATCATTCCTAGTCTTCCAAATTCTCCAAGTCATGACAATGATGATCTCCATGAAAAATGGTACTGAGAGTTGCCCTTTGATGTGACAGAAAGTTTGATAATTGTCACTAAATGAACCAATCGAAACTCCAATACTAAGCCAGCAAGCAAAGCTTTGCAAAGTTACAACGCAGGAACAAATGATCAATAATCTCTTCCCTCTGCAGTATACACATTTCACAATCATATGAATCCAGGTGCGTATTTCTTCTTCGCAGCACTCCTCCTGTGTTAACTCTGTCTTGAAGAAGGAGCCAAAAGAACACTTTGTGCTTGAGCTGACAAGAAGAGGCCCAAAGCCAGTTAAAGACTGGGTGAAGATGTAGGTGACCCAATAAATGTTTATAAGCCTTCACCGAAGAGTAAACCCGAGTACCGCAAATATAACTCCAGATATCATACTCCTCTGTAGGGTCAAAATTATCACTCAGGGCTTGAATATTTTGGAATTTGAGGGAAGACTACCGCTGAGAGAGGAAGATGAAAATGTGACAGCTGAATTTGCTGATTAACAAAGCTATGAACTGTGATATTCGGTTGCTTAGAGAAAGAGAACAGCTCCGGGTATACTAAAGATCTTAGCTCATTATTCCATAAATCTTTCCAAGACATTATAGTTTTTCCTTCATTGGCAGTAGCTTGAGCCAGTCCCTTATATGAATCAAGAAGAGCCAGGATGTCTCTCCACCAAAATGAGCCTTTCTTCTTACTGCTGGGCAGATTACCATTAGCACAATACTGCTCCCACAAAAGGTTAACCCATGGGATATTCACTTTGGAAAAGAATTTATGGAGTTTTTTCATCAGAAGAGCAGCATTCTGTGATCTAAGATTAATCACTCCAAGTCCTCCTCCTCTTTTAGGCCGAGTAACTTTATGCCAGGCAACTTGAGGAGGTTTTTTAGAAGTCATATCTGAACCTCTCCAGAGACAATGCTTTCTAAATTTATCACATTGTTCTAGTACCCCTGTATGGAGCTTGAGTATACTCATATAAAACGTAGGTAAAGCTGAAAGGACAGAATTAACCATATGCAATTTACCTCCTTGTGAAACAAAGATAGAGCAACTAATCAAGCGTCTCTCAATCCGCTGAACCAATGGGAAACAATCAGAAATACTAGACTTATATAAACCCAAAGGCAAGCCTAAGTAAGTGAAAGGCATAGTACCAATCTGACAATTAAAAGTATTAGCTAGATGAGTGACCTTCTCTGAAGAGACATTAATAGGAACCACAAGGGACTTGCCGTAATTGACTTTTAAACCTGTGGAATCAGCAAAAGTATTTAAAAGAGCTTTCAAAATGAATAATTGCTTAGGACAAGCCTCCATAATCAAGAGTGTATCATCAGCAAATTGCACAATAGGAAAATCATTAGTGCTTGACAAAGGTATAGGCAGATGTAGGGGGCCCCAAATTTTTTGCCTTATTGATGATGGACTGTAGAAGGTCAGCTGCCAAGACAAATAGCAGAGGTGAAAGTGGATCACCCTGTCTAACTCCCCTTCGGCAATGGAAAACCTTCCCTGGTACTCCATTTAAAAGAACAGAGGAGGTGCCAGAATTCAGTATATTAGAAATCCAGGAAACCCATTTTGAACCAAAACCCTTTTTTTGCATAATCTGCAGGATCACTTAATGTTCCAATTTATCAAAAGGCTTTTCAAAATCAAGCTTCAGAATGATAATTTCTTTTCTTGTTTGATGACAGATGTGTAAGTATTTATCTCTCTCAACTATCATGGGTATTCATTTTTCCTCCCTCAATTACAAAATTGGGTATTTAGACTTTCCTACCTTTCAAAACCGTTCATTTTTCCTCCTCGAGTGGTTTAAACAGCGGTTTTCACTGATATGGTAGCTGACGTGGTGATTTTCGCTGATGTGGTGGTTGACATGTTCTTACTTCATTTTAAATTAGAAAAAAATAGGTAGCATGCACAAAAAAATATGAAACTTCACGTAGTTATAAATCATTTCGCAAGGAACAACTTTTGTTTAGGCCTAATTTAAAATTTGGAACACATGTTATTTTAAAAATTTAGAAATACAAATAAACATTTCGAACTAAAAAATATCTATACCTTCTAATTTTTTGATAAAATTTTACAAATTTTCATAAACTCAAATTCTTGTTTGAAAATATTTATAAATACATGAATCAAACAAATATGAAACTTGAGCTCAAATTTCAAAAGAAACAAATAATTTAGCTCAAATTTGAAATTTGAATTCAAGTTCAAAAAAAGAGCACTAAAAGTTTCCAAAGAAAATGTATATGAAATAAAATATATTTAGAAAGACATGAATTTAGATAAAATTTATGAAATTTTATCAAAAGGTTAAAAGATGTAGATAATTCTTGCTTCTAAATGATTATTTTTATTTCTGAATTTTCAAATAAAATGTGTTCAGAATTTGAAATTGGACCTAAAATAAAAAATATTCTTTGTAAAGTGATTTAAGTTTATGTAAAGTTTCATAAGTCTCTAAGCTCGTTAATCAATTGTTTTCAAATTTTAATCAAAGCGAAAACACGTTGGCTGCCCAACTGCGACGTGGACTACCACATCAGCGGCCATGTCAGCGAAAACCACCACATGAGCTGCATACATCAGTGAAAACTGCCACGTTAGCGAAAACCGCCGCATGAGCGAAAACCATTGTCTAAACCATCCGAGGAGGAAAAACGATCAGTTTTAAAAGTTGAGGGAATTTGAGTACCGGAATTTGAGTACCCGGTTTTGTAATTGAGTGAGGAAAACGAACACTCAGGATAGTTGAGTGAGGCAAATAAGACTTTTTCACTACTACTTAAAAAGCACAGTTTTTTTTTCTATATCCACATTGTAAAATGTCTCCAACCGAAATAAGTTAGACTACGTGCACATGAAAAATGCACCCAAAATTATCTCTTCTTACAAATCCGACAGATGAAATCTCTCCACAGATACATCTTACAAATCTAACGGACGAGCTCTTTTGTATCTCCTAAATAATAGACCCACACAAACTATTGTTAGTTACAAAAACACAACTACTTCGGAGCAAATATAGAAGATAAAAAATTTATTGAAAAACAAAATAACTTTTGAGAAACTATTTTATTTCTAAAACTAAATAGATTTAGAAGTCAACCAATCTCTGTTGGGGGTCGGCCGGCATAAACGGAACAAGCGATGATGAAAATTGCTGGTGGCACATGGGTCATCATAGTCTCTCCTAATATAAACATTTGTAGATGTCGTTTATCCCACTTGTTTTGGTGTGACCTTTTCTATCTCTTATTTTTTGTGTCACTTTTTTTTATTTGTTAGTTTCGTGTCACGCTATCTCTAAACTACCATCAATCTTTTTACCTCCTCTCCACGTACATGCGATACAGGGCAAAATCCTTTCACCGCGCCGCCTCGTCCTTCCCTGTCGCCGCCGCCGCGCTCCGGGCACCGCC
>BCLH01000176.1:8934-53223 GCA_001602315.1 Zoysia pacifica | reverse complement strand
GGGGTGTGCAAGATGGTTCGTAGGGTATTAGGTTTGTGCAAGAATTGCATTATTGTCCCCGAATTTCTGGCTCTTTGATACTGTTCTTTCGGTTAGTTGCGTAAAATGGCTGGAATAAGGGACATGCTTTTGCAGTTACCAACCTTTTGAATTCTGATTTCTGAGTAGGGACTAGGGGGTTTGGGAGGCGAGAAAGGAACGGGGTACAGATTTGTTTTAAGATAGCTTGCTTAGGTTAAGAAACTTTTGGACAGTGAATAATGGAATAGATACACCTGTTGCAGCATTCTAAATTTTTCTCCTATGAAGTCAGTAGTTGCTGTATGAAGGAACAAATGCCCCTATCCGTAACCATATAATCTGCAGCGAGCTATGTTACACCAATATATATACTATTTTTCATAAAACCTCGATATGGATATGTTTCACATTTTCTAAAAACAATGGTGCATAAATTAGAAGCAGCCTGGCAGGAATAATTTGATAGCATTATTCACAAATCAAATCATGTTGTAGAGTCATAGCATATCACACAGTGGAACCTTGAGCCTGAGAGATGGATCGGGTACTGAGAACAAGATTTGAGGATTCCCTGGTTGCATGGAATGGGGGTAGGATGAGGCCAGCTAGTTTTGTGCTCTTATGGGCATGTCGACCTACATGAAACAATTTGGGATCTGAATATTTTCATTTCATTTTGTTCTGGGTACTCATTAGATACACAACAGTGCTGTATTTGCATCCATTGCCGTTTTGGACACTGATATGCTGGTGTCCCGATATATCCATGTTTCGTAGGCTGTGCGCTATAGGGCCTTGTGTCCTGTTGTTTAATGCGTACCGTTCTATCCTTCTTAGCTTGTGTGCTCATTCTCATTGATTTTAGCTTGACTGTTATTCCATGCTTTATTGTGAAATTATTGATTTCTCCCTGTTCTTTGCTTTCTCTTACAATTCGTTTCAGATCCTGATTAGGAAGCTTTCCATCCATCAAGAACTAAAAATTCTTTGTCAGACTCTTCTGGGTATAATCAAACCTACATGGCTATGGTTCCAACTGATTCATTACACCATGGAGTTGTAGAACATGTCCCCAATGAAATTAAGCAGGGTAGGCAGGGGGAAGCTTGCCAACTTGGTCCTTCTTGGTATTGCAGTAGAAGGGAAATAGAAGAAAACTCTCCATCTAGGAGGGATGGCATTGATTTGAAGAAAGAGTCTTATCTACGACGGTCATATTGTAGTTTCTTACAGGAGTTGGGTATGAAGCTTAAAGTGTAAGATCATTGAAAATCTACATATATATATTGTTGTCTATCTTTGCCTTCCTTCGAACACTGTTCAAAGTTGTTTATAAATTTTATCTGTTATCAACTTTGTTTAAAATAAATATTCATCGACATCACAAACTATCAGCTGATTATTGTTCTTTTATTTTGTCATCTATGTGGACATACTTGTAGGTTGCTTATATCTACAAATAGTTTGTGGAAGAGATTTTTTTTGGTCATTCTGGCTATGCTCTTGTCCAGGTGCACGGCCAGAATGACAAATAATTTGAAAAATAAGTAATTTACTGATGTTTCCTATTTGAGCTCATCCATTTGTGATTGTGCTACATCCTTTTTCTTGCTGTCTTTAGGCCTCAAGTGACGATCGCTACAGCTATGGTATTCTGTCATCGCTTTTACCTTCGCCAGTCACATGCAAAAAATGATAGACGAGTAAGTGTTATCAAATGCCTAGCCCTATGTTTTTTTCAATGATGCCAATTGCCAAAGTTTCATTTCAGCTCTATATCTTTTCATCTGTTGAGTTGCTGTGGATGATGAATCTAAACTGTATCTAAGCACTTGATATCTTTTGATCTCAAAGTCAGTTTTCACTTTCTTTCGCTTTGTTGTAAGATGTTAGTTCTTTTGTATGCTTCCTCTGCTCTTTTATATTTGATGCCGGTTAGGTCAAAATTAAACTAACCAGTGTCAAATATAAAAGAACAGACAGAGTATACAACCACTTTGACTGTGAGATATAAGATTACTCCCTCAATTTAAATACGGCCCTTTACAGCTATGCTTATTTGAAATATGTGCCATTAGGTCTGTCTCTAATATCCATACAGACAATTGCAACAGTTTGCATGTTCTTGGCTGGAAAGGTTGAAGAAACACCTAGGCCTTTGAAGGATGTGATCCAGGTTTCATATGAGCTTATTCATAAGAAGGATCCCACTGCTGGTCAAAGAATCAAGCAGCAGAGGGTAATGGATTACATTGAGCGATTATTTGCTCCAAAGAATTTTATCTTCTACTCTCTAGTTTATGCATCCTGGTTATCATTTGTGAAATTATTGTGGCTCTACAAACCTGCACCGAACCACTGTATGTTGAACCGTGACTCATTGTCTGTACTAGTGAGAAAAAGTGTTTCATGACAAACCCATCAGACACTTTTGCTATCCCCTTCCTGCCTGTGTATGCCACGTAAACTAAACTGAAAGAACAAATCTTTGCAGAACTATTAAGGGGGGTTGTATCAATAATAATTTTCTCATTATTTACTAGAATATCGATTATTTGAATTTTTTTTGGATCTTTTAATGTAGGTGAAATTTATACAGTTTTTTAAATTTCCACTTATGCACTATATGTTATGTATTGTTTAATTGTTCTTATGACTGTTGTAGGATATATTTATATCCCCTTAGTATGCGCTACCACTCTAATGTGGTAAACATGATATTTTTCTTCCCCAGCGATAATATTTTCTTAAGGGTAGTCCCATTGGATTCATAGAACGCCTGAGTTGATAACATGCAATCAAAGAAGACTTCTGAAGGCTTTATCTTCAGAGTTAACTTGTATTAGAAGCATATTTTCAATATCGCGGTTTTGGTCTTGATTGGCGACGAAAATTTATTGACGTTGAATCTCTAATTCCAGAGTCTTTTGACAATTTAGGACTCGTTTCATGGGGGTTCGACAATTTGACACATAGCGCATATGTCATCCACTTAGACGGTCCCATATGCCATCCTCACAGGTGTGTCAAATTGTTGAAGCCCAATGAAACAAGTCCTAAATTGCCAACAATATCTCTGATTCTATTAAACATGAGTAAATTCCTTATCGGCCATCTAAAAAAATTGAAGTTCCTTATCAGCCACTCAAAATTCAAAATTTTCAATTTTCTTATCAAGCACCAATGTTAACTTTCTTTCCATATTCACCAATTCCATCCATTTGGGGCTTGAAAAAGACTTGTTTGTCCTTATATCTATGTTTTCAAGGCGTCGCCTAGGTGTCGCCAAGTCATCCAGGCGACCAGCGATGCCAAGGCATCCCCGTCGTCTTACCAAATCTGGTGTGAAGCAAGGAGAAGAAAGGAGGAGAGCTGGGGAACGGTCAACCAGGCCAAAAAACTGTCTCCATGGCCATCTCTGTCGGCTTTGCCGTAGATCTGAAAATGGGCAGTGCCGCAGCAGAGCCGGGGGCCTGACGGCGCACTGAGGAATAGGAGCGGCGGCCACTGCCAGCGACCTTGAGGAGGAGCTGCGGCTACAGGTGAGGGGGTGGGAGGAGTGGCTGCTGCAGATGAGGGAAAGGGAGTGGCGAGGGAGGGAGGAGCGGTGGCGCTGCTGTCCATCTGGTCGGGCAAGACGAGCAGAGCGAGCATAATCGGGTGAGTGCGAATGGGGACTGGGGAAGTAGGTGAACTGGTGGGCTGGTTGATGCGCTGGGTTCTTTCTCTTGCCATCTCTCTTTTTCATTTTTCTTTTTCTTTTCTTTTCTTTTTCCCTTTTCTTTCTCTGTTTTCTTGTCTTCGACTGTTATGGTGTCGCCTTGCCTCGCCTTATGATCGCCTAGGCGTCGCCTAGGTGATTGGAAGGGTGCAGAGCGCCGCACCTTGCCTCACTTATTATATTTTCTCATTGTGCATATTAGTGGAGTTGGTTGAAACCAACCTTCTCTCGCAATTTCACATTACGATCCACAAGCTAAAAACATTTTGTAATCCCTAAAACCCAACAACGTCCACTAAAATGGGTAGTAGGAACTTAACAAAAAAATATGATAGAGGGGCAAATAAGTCTTTTGAAGTCCCAAAATGTATAGAAGTGGTGAATAAGGAAAGAAAGTTAACACTGATGGTTGATAAGAAAAGTGAAAAATTTGAGTGGTTGATAAGAACTGTAGTTTTTTGATGACTAATAAGGAATTTCCCCGTTAAAACATGTGCTCAGAATATTGTAGACATCATTAGTTACCATTTGATACCGCAAAAAAGGCTGCCATCACTAGTCACTGTTTTATGCTTTCTATCTTTGCTGCTATCTGAACTGGATACTTTACTCCTATACTTATTAAGGGTGCGTTTGGTTCGATGGATGAAACTGGATGGGATCGTCCCATCCAGTCTTTTTCTGTTATTTGGCTGCTGGACCGATGAACAGAGCCATCCAGCTTTGAGGAATATTCCTCACAGATGCTGGATGGTGTGATCCAGCAAATTATGCTGGATGAGCTCACCCATCTTATTTAATCGTTTTATTAGTAACATAAGTAGTGGGAGTTCTGTCTCTTTTAATATTATTAACATTTAATAATATGATATTATATTTTTGTACATTATTGTAAATTTATTTATTAGGAGACATTTGAACCTAAATGCTGACCATTTCCTTGTGCAGGAAATATACGATAAACAAAAAGAGCTTATTTTGCTTGGGGAGAGGATAGTACTCGTAACACTTGGGTTTGACCTGAATATTCACCATGCCTATAAGCCGTTGGTTGAAGCAATAAGGAGATTCAATGTTGGTCAAAATTCACTACCTCAGGTTGCCTGGAATTTTGTAAATGATGGGTATGCTGAAGCTACCTTTCTATGTTTTGAAATATCAGTTGGCAGTTGTGTATAGATACTATACTTTAAAAAGTATTGTTCATTGAACAGGCTTCGTACTTCCCTTTGCTTGCAATTCGAGCCTCATCATATTGCAGCAGGTGCCATCTTTTTGGCTGCTAAGTTTCTCAAAGTGAAGCTTCCATCTGATGGTGATAAGATTTGGTGGCAGGATTTTGATGTGACACCACGACAGCTTGAAGGTTGGTTTTTCTCCAAGTCAGTAATAAAATACCTCCGCTCTACTTTTGAATGGCTTGAGGCATTTTTACCACAGATTATATTTGGCTTGCATGCTCCATTTTCATTACTGTGTGGCCATTTTTTGTTTGGATTGAATATATGACATCATAGAGACTTAACCTAATAATTTTGTCTACTTTATCTTCATAGTTTTATTTGATAGATTCGACACCAGATACTGCTAACAAATATTGGTATATTGCAGCTTAATCAAACTCATATTCAAGCTGATAGAGAATAGCATCTTTGTCCGTAATGTTTATTTTGTTGCATCTCACACACGTTTGTTTTGTTTTTGGCTCTCATTGTTGTAACCTCAGGAGAAAAGTGCAATTCTAGGCAATTCACAATTATATTACCATGATAATCACCCATGATATTAGTTTTGTTTCTCCCTGTTGGAGAATATAACATTATTTTGCAGTTCGATATATATAGTTAGTTATAATGTGTGTGTATTTATAATGACGTTTTCAGCTGAGAGGTAATTCAAGTTACATGACATTTTATTAATGTAAACATTTCATACAACCTTTTAACTAATCAACCCTAATACAACATGGATACAACTATTTTATTCTTACTAGGACTCTTTCGAATGCAACTACTTAGTGCAATGTTAGTTAGATCAGTGCCAATTTCATAAACCCAGGATAACCTTAGTTCTTACTGGGGAATTGCTGGACAAAATATTGAAAGGACATTAAACATATATAAATAGGAACATAACAGTACATAAGCTTCAGCAACTTTCTATTGTCAGAAATTAGTAGGCTCTTGAAAGCAGTAAGCTTCCGCCCAGTGACACCAGATCTGCTTTTTATGTTCAGTTTCATGTTGATGGATGCTACATCGACATTATATTTTGGCTTAAATTTTTTGTTTGTTATGAAAGTGTCATCATCTGACAACCTTCCTCTATCTTCTGGGTTCAACTTGCATCTGATAGTAAAAAGCTTCTTTCTTGTTGCAGAGGTTAGTAATCAAATGCTGGAGCTATATGAGCAAAACCGTTCAAAGCAGGCTCAACCATCGGATGGAAATGAAGCTGAAGGTAGCTCTGCTAGTGTGCGTAATCAACGATCTTCTGTCAAATCTGAAGGAAACCCCAAGGAATCATCTGCTCATGGATACCATCAGGCATCCAAACAGACAAATTCAAAGAACTCTTCCTTAATAGTTGTTTCTGACGCCAAGCATGCAGATTCAGACAAGCAAATTTCTGACCACAATATACTTCCAAATTCCAATGGCGACCATGACAGCAACAAAGATAGGAGTTGCCCGAGTGGAGGTAGATTAGATGCTGATACTGACAGTTTGGATCATGACAATAAATCCTTGCCAGATCATCAGTGTTCCAAGTCCAGTTATGAGCCTGGTCAACAAGAGGATAAGTCATGTTCATCACATGGTAACTCCAATGAAATGAGAGATGGTATTCCCAATGGTAATGAAGGTCCTAGTTCGTCATCATCCATGATGGATGCAATTAATAAAATTGACAAGGATAAGGTAAAAGCAGCTTTGGAGAAGCGAAGAAAATCGAAAGGTGATGTTGCTGTGAAGGCAAATGTGATAGATGACGATGATCTACTTGAGAGGGAGCTCGAGCATGGTGTTGAGTTGGCTGTTGAGGATGAGAAGATCAAGCAGGGTAAGGAGCATAACACATGTAGTGGTAGCACGCGTCAAGGGGATATCCAAAATGCTGATCAAGTTGAGAACGGCCAAAATGATGATCAAGTTGAGAACGGGCTGCGTGGCACTGATAATGTTCTGACTACTGCTGAAGATGTTGAACTTCCCGTGAAAGAACAGCATTCTCCACAGCTTCCCAAGACAATTGCTGGTGATGATGAGTTTCCCATAGAGAGTAAAAGACAGCATTCTCCACAGGTTGCTGAGGAAAACGATGCTTCACTTGCAGGAAGATATGAGCAGGATGGAAGAGACTATAAGAGGCCTAAGCTGGAGTAGTTTCTCTCCGGTGCATGTGATTTTGTACCAGTTTGCCAGAAACTTGCCAATACATGCAATTGTCATGGAATTTTCTCTGATATGCAATACATGTTACTGAACGTGACTTGTGACCCGTGCTTGAGGATGCTTCCGCGTGACAATGTGTTGCAGGATACTAAGATCTCCATGTTCGCATGAGGGCATGTGCCCCACAACTGGTTGTAGTTTCAAATTGTACCTAGATCTGCATTGTAGATCATTTTGAGGAAACATGTTCTAGCCATATCTGATATGTTCGAACAAACATTGGAATATATGCGCAGAAACATGATTCTGATCACACTTGCTCTGCCTTATTATGTTCTGCTGAGGCTTAAGGTTTGTCACTGGAAGAGATAGACTTTGTTAACATTTTCAAAAGGTTAATATTTGGGCAGAAATTTCTTGGGGCCTTGAATTTGTACCTCCACATGGAAACATGATTGGTTATGTTGACATGTTAGGTAATGTATTGATGGCAATACGACATTGCTGTGTGTACAATGAGCATAAATAATTTCAATCAACGATTCTATCCTCTGTATTATCACCGGTAGTAAGGTGTGGTAAGTATCTTGGATGACTGATTAGCATAAGCTTGTTTGTGCAACCTAGGGCCCCTTCTGAACCCAGCGTAAGAAGCTTTTGTAGGTAAATACTAGTCTTGGGGGTGATATATACTCCCCTCTTCCTTTTTTCTTGTTGCTAGTACAAGCTATTTAGTTCAAATTCGCATTTTGAAAGTTGTCTTAACGGCAATAATAAAAGAATGGAGGGAGTATTTTAGGCAGCGGACGCCAAGAGCCACCTTGCTTGTAAGATATTTTCATGAGCTCGAAGAACTGAAAAGGGTTCTTGCAGCAAGGAATTAGTTTAATTTTGGTCGTGATTTCTCATGGGGAGACAATATGTCCCCTTCCTTGTTCCCACCAATTTACTTTAAATTAGATTGTTGTTGCAGCTTGTGGGTAATGATCAGGAAAGATTGTGTTCCCCTTGCTCATGTATATATTCACCCCTACCCCGCTTATCTTGAAAATATCAGATTGTGGATGCTCGATTAATTCCTCTGCCATCTCCACTTTTACAGCTCAATTGCACTACCCACCTTGGAATGCGAGGAATCAGCAAGTTATGGAGTTACCGATCCTCTTACAAGAAAATTAATACCTTAGTCTAACTGTATTACCAGACAGGAAAGGAAAGGTCCATCGACGTTAAAGAAATATCCAACCATACAACAATGGATATTTATAAACATCTTATATACAGTCACCGCATCTCGCCAAGAGATTCTCAAACGCGCATCAGGGTGCTTGATTATTTATTTTAAATTGATGCCGTTGTTAGCTTTTAAAATCAACTTTGATTATTTATTTTATTCAAAATATTTTGATAAAAATCATATATTTTGTTGTAATTTGATTTATTATTAAACATATTTGAATCATAACTTTAAATTTTACATATTTAAACAATTTTTTTGATAAAATAAATAGTAAAAAGTTAAATCAACAGCGATAGCTTTTTAGCCTCTTTTCCTGTAGATGCTACGGTGCTTACTGTAGCCGCTACAGTTATCCGACCCCATCCGTCGATTAGTCTCGTGTCTTGATTTTTCTCGGGCTCTTCCAGCAGCTTCGCCGTCTTGATTTTTCTCCGGGTTCTTCCAGCAGCTTCGCCTGCACCCAGCACTCCAATCCTGCGCACCACCCGCCGCCGCATCGCCGCCGAGCTGCCAAGACCTCTCCACTGCTTGCCTCACTCCTGCGATGATGGGCTGCGGCGTGTTGGGCCCGTTTGCGTTGTGCTTCGCCTCGCCTGCCCTAGCCGTGCGCAGCCACCTCCCCTCCTTTCCCCACCTCAGCCGCCCCAGCTGATCTTCGAGTCAATTCTTTATTTACCATCGGAAAATTGACTTATGCCTTCTAAGCCATTGAAAATTTCAGAGTTCCTTATCTGCGATTAGATTTGAATTTGATTCCTTATGTGCCACTGTTATGAATTAACTACTATTAAACTGAGTTGAAAAAGGAGAAATTTAACATTTTTTGCTTAGATTTTCTTTTATACTTAGATATTCAAGTGACTATGTTTGATTCATACCAGTATAATCATGAATATAATACAATGTTAATACACAAGTATGATGTAATAAAAAATTTATGAATATGTATAACTAAGAAATATATTGATTATATGAAATAAGTATTTATAAACAAGAGATAATGTAAAAAAAACACATTTCAGACATAATAGATAATTACATAACGTGAATAATGGCATAGGAGGGATAAAATTCAAAACCAATGGTAGATAAGGAACTTTAATTTTTCGATGGCTCATAAAGTATTGTGCTATCTTTCAAAGGTAAATAAGGAATTTTCTCTAGATCTTCAGGGTGGTGCTCATCGGTGACTCCTCCATCAGCAGAATCAGCTGCTCGCGTGGTAACTTCTTCCCCGAGATTCACCCTGTTCCTACTGATTCTTGCACTGTTCTTATGCATGTTTTCTGAGGATTTATGAGGAACCTATGTCCGCATCCATTTCCACAAGCAGTGGCCCTGTTGCGTGATTCGGTCGGGGTTTGTTCGCTGGAATCGTCCTGAAATTCATGGTGCTTTTACGTTGACAGATTGCCTTTCAATTGATTAATTGGAGGAGTAGGAGGAGATGGTGGCGTTCAGGGATTCTTCGAGTGCCTGTGCAAGTTGCTCAATTCTTCCTCACCGTCACCGGTTTCGCCATGGTCAGGTATGAGATCTACCTGCTCGCCAAATGGTTGAAGATATGTGCACTAAGTAACTATCAGTAGTTCTAATTGTACCGGTGACATTTGAGCAAGATTGCTTGATCATTTTGCATAGCTATGGCCCAATGTTTCTGGAGGAAGCAGAATTCTGTGTTCAGAAACTTCTTTTCCTCTCACACCATTTCTGTCAGTATAAATCACTTTTCCTGTCCTGACTTTTTTTATACCTTAGAAACATAGTGGAATGGATTTTGCCTGTTGAAGTATCTATGTAGTAGCTGTATATTAGAGTAATAAAATTTCACAAATTTATGTGTTTAAATTTTTGTAATTTTCACTAGATTTATAATTATTTACTGGTCATGCTGGCGGAAACAATTATACTCTCATGTATGGTGTGAAATTTCAACCACTGAGCAGGGAACAAGAACCAGTGTGGAGTTTGGTGACTCGAACAACCATCAATCCAAAATGCATGGACATTATTGCCCAGGCATTTCCATATACCTTTGGTCCGGAGCTGGTGCATTTTCCGGGGCCAATTATGAAGGCCCCTTATGCCGAAGTCAAAGAACAACAATCACTAGTAAGGTTAGTTTCCAGCTCCAAATTACCCATTCAGAATTAATGATCTTTTTGATCCAGTTTTCCTTTTGTAGTGTGGGTGTTGTTTTTTCTAGAAGACAGTCACCTGGAAGGCATATAATGTCATATGGTGGTCTATGATGCTATGAAAGCTGATTCCCTAAAATGTAGTTGGATTTGTAGGTGAGAATTTCTTCAGCCTTTTAAAGTAGTTTATACCACATCTGAACGGTAGCTTCAGTCAATTTTCATGAATATTGTTGTGTCCACAAGGAAATTAAATATATGGATAAAATTTAAAAGATTTTTTGAACTTCTACGTAGGTGACACAGAAGGCCTATTTGCAAAGAAGACACTGGAGATCACAGATGATGCTCTTTCATCATACAAAATCCATGTTTATTCAACTTATTTAACTAAGTCTGCATGAAGAACTGCAGTAGAAGAAAAATCTTGGAACAGTCGGGTTAGAAGATATTAATGATCCTACACAACATTTAGTTTTTGTCGTTCTTTATTTTGTATCGCATATATAAATTCTTACAAATAAATATATATTTCTTAATATAACTTTAGCCATCATTGTTACTACCTGAATTTAATATACTTCCAAGTTGTAATAATCTTTATTTGTGATAATGTTTTATTTTTTGTGTCTCAATTATAATTTTGATTATCTGAGAAATATTATTGTTTACAACGAACTGTTTTACCTTGCATGTCCTACTTTTTGCCTGAATTTTGACAATTGTTTTGTGATGTGCGTGTTTGTATTTTAACATTTTTGTTTGCTTTCAGCTTCTGATTTTTCACCTCTCTGGACAAGGAAGAGGAAGTGCGGATGGCGGTTAGCAGCCCCAGAATTGTGTACGAATGCATGGCCTTATCATCTACCTCAGGTTTACCATTTGTCCTTGATTGCTTTCATTTTTTATATCTGTTTTGTTATGCTCTTTCTTCACTACTATATAGCATAATGCAATTGCTTGACAAGCAAAATTATTCATGATCTAAAGAGTACCTCCTATTCAATCAAACATTTTGATATGTCTTGGATGGGTCAATCACAATAACTCATAATATTATACTAATATTTCTTTCTTATCTAGCATTTTGATGTGATGCAAATATTCCCGCAGCAAAGCGCGGGCAGTGAACTTCATATTCCATTTTTTTTGTTAACCAATTTGCTACAACTTTTTATCTATGGCAAGTACTGATGCATTTTAGATAGGTCAGATGTGTTTTTTTATTCTAATTCTTGGATTTTGGACAACCTTTCAGTTAGCATTATTTACGGTATTTTCTTTTTAAATGAACTGGGGGCATGTGGTTTTGATTTTTCAAGCTACCTCCCTATTTTGAAATAATGAGTAATGATGTAAAATTTTAACTACACTGCTAAATCTACAACATCATAAGGATCCTGCCATTATACCTTTTTTTTAACTTCTGGACATCTTGACTCAACCATGTTTTGCTTATCTAGGACCAATTATTGCTATACTTCATGCTCAAATATCCAATGGAGATTCGAGAATTTAATTTTGGGAGTCAAGTGTTGTGACCAATCACTATCTCAGTTGGAATACAAGTGCAGGGGCAATATTTCTAGCCAGTACTGTTTCTAGCGATCCTTGGGTTGAGAGTCCTTCCTGTTAACGCGGTTGTTGGGGTGTACATCAGCAACGTGTTTGAGGACAAGTTTTGTAAAAAATGTTTCGATGTTGCTTCTGCTATTTTCCTCTTTTCTTTTGGTGTGTTAAAATAAGACCAGCGTTGCATGGACAAACCTACAATTTTTAGATATGAATTGAGCATTACTAAATCAATTGTTGCTTTGCCATCTAACTTACTCGTACAGTAGACAGTACTGAACTAGCTATGGCAAAACATTCACAGTATCTTCTCTCATTTACTGTTTTTCTTTTTTTTTTTCATTAGAGACATTGGATATTGTAGTGTGGAGTGCATCGTATATTCATGCCTAAATTTTTTAAAGTTCGAATTGTGCGTAGAAAATGACTATTTTGGTTTTGAATGATACAATTTACCATATTTACATCTTAAATAGCTGGTGCATATTAGCTGCCCGCGGCAACGCGCTGGATTTGGCTATTTGACATTGTGTTGGATGGCACAATCAGATTACACGGCACTTGTAAGCCTTGTGTGGTGATTACATATTTTTCAATATTGAACTCAAAAGAGCCATGAGCACGTGAGTAATGCAGTGGAACAGAATTTTAAATTATCATGTTTGTAGCTGTTGATGTCGAAATCGGGTTTAGGCCAACACATTATTCGCATGTTTATGTGTGAAAATGTCGATGTTTTTTTAACATCGGATTTAGAGCAGCACAGTAGCACATAGACAATCTCACGTTTTTTTAACATCGAGTTTGGAGCAGCATTTAAACAATCTCGTTTTGAGAGTCATCAGAGGATAGTTTTAAAGATGATTCGGGCTTGGTCAGGCCGGTTGGATTGTCTTCAATTTGATCGATTAAGATGATTTTCAACCGGTCATGAATCTCTGTTTTACAGAGGTGTGATGGTTTTATTCTGCAGGGAAACTAATCTCACGAGTTAAAAAAAAAATTAGAATTAATCTATTGACAACTTTTCTAAATTGACATTATCGAAGTTTTTGGTAAAGTGTCGGACACTCTGATGACCGAAGTCTTTGGTAAAACGTCAGAGGTTTTGTCGTGTAATTACAGAAACCCAACAGGGTTCACCGGACACTCTAGCAGAGTGTTGGATATTTTGGTAAAGTTTTTGAACTCGAGAGGGCTCACCAGACACTGTGGCACCGCGTCGGATACTTCGGTGAGCTAAGTACCCGAACCCGAGATGGCTCACCGGACACTTTGGTACTGTGCCGCATACTACGGTGGGCTAAGTGTCAGAACTCAAGAGGGCTCAACGGTTACTTTTGCAATGTGCCGAAAACTTCTGTGGCCCTTGATTTTTGAGTGTCAACATATGCCCTCTGTTTTTTATAAAGTTCTTACACCACAAAACATTTAAGCAACTAAAAACCTCTAAAGGCGATGGTTCTTCTGACTCATCGGCCATTGTATTAATCTTAGCAATGATATTTTTTATATCGGTCATTTCCTTTTATGCTTC
Organism: Zoysia pacifica; assembly: GCA_001602315.1. Classification (NCBI taxonomy): domain Eukaryota; kingdom Viridiplantae; phylum Streptophyta; class Magnoliopsida; order Poales; family Poaceae; genus Zoysia; species Zoysia pacifica. Next base: position 39,599 of record BCLH01000176.1, on the reverse strand, counting down.
TTGCTATATATTTGGATGATATTTTTTTAAGTATCGGCCGTTAAGAGCACTAGGCAATGATTCTCCGCGAACATTCTCTAACTACGTTTCCAATGATGACTTTTACTATTTTATATTGGTCCTTCTCAACTAGGAGACTATTTTTTAAACTTGTTGCTTCACGAGCCTGCGGGCAGAATAGTTTTCCACACCAATTCGCCCATCTGAAAAGTTTTGGCTTTCACTTTCTTATTGTAGGCTCTAGCAACCCGCGCTTTATCTTTCTCGATCTCTCAAAGCATTCAAATGCTTATCGGTGACTTCATCAATATTGTCTAGCATTAACGCCCTATACTCATCGGTAGATAAGTCATTTTGCTTAGCTAATCTTAGAGTCTCTAGATTTATCTTGATGGGTAAAATGGCTTCTTATCCATACACAAGTTTATAGGGTGTTACTTTAGTTGCCTCATGTCTAGATATCCGATGAGCCCACAACGCTTTCAATAAGACTTTATGTCATTTCTTGGGATGGTCCTCTATCTTTTTCGTAATGAGTTTAATCAACTTTTGTTACTAGACTCGGCCTAACTATTGGACTGAGCATAATATGAAGATGAATTGAGTATCCTAATTCCGTAGGATTCGGTAAACTCCTTAACATGACCAAACTTAAAAGAAGTACCCTGGTCGGTAGTCAAAGTTTGAGGTATGGCAAATCTATGAATAATATGCTTGGTAAGAAACTCAATTATCTCTTTGTGCGTTATGTTCTTAAGAGCTACTGCTTCGGTTTATTTGGTGAAGTAATTCATCGCGACCAACACGAAACAATGTCTCTTCGAAGATGGAGGATGTATTTACCCTATGAAGTCTAATCTTCATCCTCGAAATAGCCATAGTTTTATAATAGGGTTCATCTTGGCTGCGGGTGCCAATTGAATGTTTCTAAATCTGTGGCACTCTTTAACAACTATTTCATTTTTAGAGTCGATTGATGCGTACCACAAATGCCCTCATGAATTTTCCCCATAGCTACTCTAGCTTCATCATCACCTAGACATTTCAAAAGCAAACCATCCCTCGTTCGGCGATATAAGTCACCATCGATCAAAGTATACTTAAAAGTCACATGTCATACTTTTTTATCTACACTTTGGGTTGGGCTACGAATGTTTGAAATTATGGGTGACCTCCAATCAAGTGATTCGGTACTATCAGAGTTTGACGTGTTAGTGTCCGAACGGTCTAATTCCATCACCTCAAGTATCGGTTTCTTATTAACTAAAAATCTACCTTTACTAACATTATAACCCGATGCTTGTTGAGCCAACTCATTGACTTCACTGTTTTCTAGCCGAGACACATGATGTATGTTGAATTCATCTACTCTTCTAATGATGTCTAGGCATTTATCTAAGATGGCAATCAATGATCTGTCTAAGTATTGAAAATTTACAGAAATTTGTTGCACTACTAACAACGAATCACCGAAAGCTTCTATATGCTTAACACCCATGAACTCTAACAATTCTAAACCGAACAACAATGCTTTATATTCGGTTTGATTATTGGTGCAATCATACTTTAATCGGTTTGAGAATTCAAAGTGTGCATCGTGAGGAGATAATAAAACCACACCAACACCTTAACCCTCTTTTCAAACCGATCCATCAAAATATAAGTCCCAAAGGGTAAAAGTAACATAAGCAACATATAAATCATGTTTTAAATCAATTCGATGTTAACAATAAAATTAGCAACAATTTGGCCTTTCATAGATTTCAACGATTCATAAACCAAATCATATTCAATCAATGTATAAGCCCATTTACCAAGCCTATCACTAAAAATCGGCCGATGCAACATATGTTTAATAACATCAGTTTGATAAGCAACCACACAAGTGCTAGATAGCAAATAATATCTCAACTTAGGTGCAAGCATGATACAAGTAAAAGCATAGTTTTTCGATGAGAGTGTACATTGTTTCTGCATCCACCAATTGTCAGCTCACATAGGTGATTACGTACTCCTTTCCTTCGGCTTCTTGTGTCAAAACAGCACCAACCACATCATCTTCCGCCGCTACATAAAGACAGAAAAGGACTCCTCCCTTAGATGCCCTAAGCACCGGTGGTGAAGACAAATACTCTTTGATGTTCTCAAAAGCTTCATGCTTATTTGCCCTCTAAGTAAATTCGGCTTCATTTTTTAGTCGAAGAATAGGAGTAAATGCATTAATCTTTTATGACAAGTTGAAAATGAATCGCCTTAAGTAATTCACTTTTTCTAAGAAACTTTGCAACTCTCTCTTACATGTTGGCGCTTGCACATTTTTAAGTGCTTCTATCTTCTTAGGATCTACCTCTATTCTCTTTTTATGAATTATGAAGACTAAAAACTTCTCGACCGATACACCAAAAACACATTTGAGCGGATACATTTTCAAAGATGCATTCGGTACAAGGCAAGTTGCAAATTGGCCAAGTGAGAATTTAAAGCGGCCGATTTAATCACCACATCATTTATGTAAACCTCTATGATAACATCAAGCAAATCATAAAAAATAAATATCATGGCTCTTTGATATGTGGCACCCGCATTTTTGAACCCAAAAGTCATGACAACTCACTTAAACAATCTTATAAAACTGGGACATCTAAAAGCAGTTTTAGACATATCCTCTTTGGCCATGAAGATCTGGTTTTATCCCGCATTACCATTAAGAAAGCTAATAAATCTATGGTCGAAAGAATCATTAATCAACATATCGGCTATGGGCATAGGATATTCATCTTTAGGAGTGGCTCGATTTAAATTTCTGAAATCAATGCAAACTCTAATCTTACCGATGTTCTTCTTTTTCACGGCATGATGTTGAATATCCACTCCGCATACCTGCAAGGTCTTATAAATTTTGCATCAAGTAATCGGTTAATTTTCTCTTTAATCCGCTCATGCATATTTAGGTTGAATCTTCTCATCGGTTGCTTAAAAGGTCTAAAACCAGATTTTATTTGAAGCCGATGCTCAACTAGCTCACGGCTCAACCCGGGTATTTCATTATAAAACCATGCAAAATAGTCCACATATTTCTTTAGTAAACTGATTAACTTCGTCTTATAATCGGCTTTTAGATTTTTGTTTATATAAGTTAGCCTCAGATTATCATCGCTGTCAAGGTTCACCTCCTCAAAAGGATCGGCCGATGTGAATTTTTTCCTAAATTATCCATGTCCTCTATTTTCTCTATAGCTTCGCACCTATCGTTCGTGTTGGACCGATAGTGTTTCACTTTCTTTTGCAACCAATCAAAATTAGACTCCATTAAATCACATTATATGGTTGAGCTGATTTTCCATCGACTGTACATTAACGGGTACAAAACCATCTCTAGTCACACTAAAAAATCATAATCCGTCAAGTCCAAACAAGTCAAGCACTTGACGGTGTCATGCGGCTATAGCAACGCAAACTGATGCATCCGCATGAATAACCTCTACATCATCACTGACCCATTGTATCAAAAATTGATGCAATGTAGAGGAGACATATCTATTTGCATGAATCCAATCACGCCCTAAAATCAAGCTATAACTACCGCGCACATCGGCAACAAAGAAAGCGGTAGCCATGGTCTTGCTACCAATGGTGAGCTCTATAGAAGCGACCCCCTTAGCCTCAATAGGGTCTCCACCTCCCACACTGTTCAAAGTCATGTTGGTCTGGATGAGCTCGTCATCGGTCTTACCTAACTTTTTAAACAAAGAATATTGCATTAGATTAACAATCGCACCTTCATCTACAAGCATGCAAGAAATCAGTGTGCCATTGATATGACCTCTCACATAGAGAGGCTTCAAATAGTTTTCCGATTCCTCGGGCTTCTCAAAGATAGCACTTTTTGGCCTAAGGAGGTCGAATTGTGCCATGACCTCTTCTTCCTCTACTAAAGAGTAATCAGAAAGAGACAAAAAAATAGTGTAGGCTCGTAGTCCAAGAGTCGTCGTCGTCGAACTCGGACATATCGCTGTCTCCCGTGGGCGAAGGAGCTGTAGAGTCCTCTCCCAATACGGCGTCGGCCAAGCCAAGTGGTTTCGGAGTAGCCTCCGCTTCCTCCGTTACCGATGGAGTAGGGGCCTCGGGCTCTTTAGCCCTCCACCGCTTATCTTGAGGGACCATTGGCTTGATCTCGTTGAAGACCTCGTCCTTCTTCTCTGCCTCCTCCTCTCGCATTTTTCGACGTCGCAGTCTTTGGAGCTTTCTCTTTTGAGTGTGGGTCAAGCCAGGCAGACACGACCTCGGTTGTGTGTACTTGAAAGAGCTTTTGCTGTTGCTAGCTTCATGATCATGGGAGGCCTTTTCGACCAGATCATCCAAAGTGATCGGTCCTGTGAAGACTCCACCGATTTTGACATCAGTTGTGCCGATTTTCAAGAAACCTCCGGATGCACTCTCTTGATGGACAATGGTGGAGGGAGCAAGTTTGTTACCTTGCTTCTTGTGCCACTCTTGCTTAGGCGCGGTTGTGGAGCTTCCTCTTTGGCCCTCGGTCGGTCGAGAATTCGTCCAATCCATGATAGGGTTGGAGAGCCTTGTAAAGACATCTCCTCTCGGTCCGTTCCACCCCGGATGAAATGGCGGGTATGGCATCGGTGGAATGGGCATCGGTGGCATTGGCATCAGTGGCACGGGCATCTATGGTCTCATATATGGATGCCACACCGGAAATGGTGAGAAGGCATAGGATGGAACCACAGTGGCGGCACTCCGAAGCCATGTGAAGGAAAAGTAGGAGGAGACCCGTGCACATTCACGGTTGGCCTCATCTCCTTCCTAGGTGGGCTGCCTCCCTTAGGTGGTGATCTTGACTGCTTCATAGACCGATTATTCAAATCGGTCTTTTGATGCTTATACTTAGACATGAGCCGGTCGAAGGCGCTTTTAGGCCTCATCTTTCGATCCGTGGTTTTGCCTTGATTTATCTTCCACTTACCCACTTCGGGATTCTTCGGTTTTATCGTTTTGGGCTGTGGAGCTTGCCCTTGGGTCTAGAGCCTTGGATGGTGACTTTTAGAGACTTTTGACCATCGGGAGACTTCTTGAGCACCATCTTTCTAGAGGTCCCTTTCTCACTCGAAGAAATGGGCATCTCCTTCCCGATGATCACGTTCTCTCCTTTGGTTTTATCGGCTTGATGAAGCCGAATCAACACCTTGGGATTGAGCTCTAGAGTGTTAATGGGGAAGAGTGCTTGTCGATCTGCATCTCTTTAAAACTCAATCATCCCTCATTAAGGGCCGATTGGACCTATCAACGAAAAATATTGCAATCATTAGTAGCATGAGAATAAGAGTTATGCCATTTACAATATGCTCTACGCTTAATCTCATCCGTTGAAGGTAAAGTATATGCAATCTTAATATATCTACCTTGTGCAACTCGTCAAATATTTTATCATACTTAGCTACATCAAAGGTGTTTTTTACGTCGTCTTTCCGATTCTTATGAACCGGTTTGATTGAATCACAAGCTAACGATTTGACCTTAGAGGGCCAAACAAACTTGGCAGCCAAAATATCGTTGGAATCATCATCAGAGCTATCCGAATCACATTCTATGATGTGCACGCTACGGCGGGTCTTGTAGTCATATTTTATTTCTTTGCTTCGGTTTTCTTGAGCCGAAGCCCTTTGTTGGAGGTGGGTGAGTGTAAAAAAAATCATACCCCTCCAACTTTTCTCTAAGATGCGACCGTAAACCACTGAAATCTAGGTCGGCTAGGTCTTTTTTAGAAAATGTTAAATTAAAGCATCAGTTCTTGATATCTCTAAATCGTCGAAGATAGTCAAAGACAATTTCCTCTTTCCCTTACCAAACGTCAAGTGTGACAACTTCAATTCGTTGTCCCCGGAATAAAAGTGGTCATGACATTTGCGCTCTAAAGACTCTCACGTGAATATGGACCCCGGGGACAATGATGAAAACCAAGAGAAAGCGGTTTCGATTAGTGATAAAGAAAATAAAAGTACTTTTAAAGCTTCGCTAAAACCCGCTTCTCCTAATTGCGTCACATATTGGCTAACGTGTTCTCAAGTGATTTTACTATCTTCGTCATTAAATTTGTTGAAGTTGGGCACACGCCATCCACTAAGATAAGAGACCGAATCGAAATATGCGGGGTACGGTTTTTGGTAAATCCGGTTTCTCCCCTTGAGGTCTACCTCTAGCGTTTCGTGAAATTGCTTGTTCAAGTTCTCCTTAATGCGTGCCATACACTCCTATATGTTAGCAATGGGTGGCCTAGCGGAAGTACTAGGTGGAGAGTGTACGCTTGTTTTCATGGCACTAAATAGTTCATTAGGAACGGGGCTATGAGGGATACCTGTACCGTTTGGTTGGATAGGTGGTGTGCTATATGCGACAGTACGGTAAGGAGAAACAAAATTAGTCAATTTATTCAATCGGCTCGTGGCTGAATTGGGGATGATAGTGATTGGTTCGACGCTAGCGAGAGACACTATCAACGCTGTAGTTTGCGCATGAGATAGAAAACTAGTTTGTCCACTAAATGAGTTCAACGGCATGCCATATGAAGGTTGTTCTACACTAGACGTAGTAGGCGCCGATGCACTAGTAGTGAGGTTTACATGCGCAATATGAGATGATGATGCAATACTAATATTCTTAGACTTAGACATTCTCTTGAATCATGTATTGCATATTGTTGACACCAAAAAAAGGCCCTCACCGGAGTGTCCGGTACAATGCTAGAGCCTCCGGTAAGCCCTCTCGGGTTTGGGCACTTTCACCCACCAGAGTATCCGGCATGGTGTCGGACTGTCCTGTAGGCATTCTCGGGTTTGGTCACTCGGCCCACCGGAGTGTTCGGCGCTTTGCCGGATTGTCTGGTAAGCCCTCCTGGGTTCGTGCACTCGGCCCACCGGAGTATCCGGCACTGTATTGGACTATCTGATAAGCTCTCTCGAGTTCCGGTGTTTTGTACACCGGAGTGTCCGGCACAACGCTGGAGTGTCCGGCAGACGCTCTCGGGTTCCCGGATTTACACGATGGAGCCTCCGACGTTGTACCAGAGACTCCGGTTACCGGAGTGTTCAGTACTTTACCGGAAACTCCGCTAGTGTCGATTTAGAAAGGTTTTAGCAGATCAATTCCAAATTCTTTCCTAACTTAAGTGATCTGTTGCCCTACGGTAGAAGGCCATCCCACCTCTATATAACAGAGGCCCATGGCCGGTTGAGGGGTATCCCAATCGATTAAACCATTTGCCTTTATATTTTGCACTTCTCTAACCCTAATCCCTTCACTTGACCCCTCGTGCTGTTCTTTTCCCGTCTCGGCGACGTGTAAAGGCGATCTGGCTGGCCTGCCGAGCTTGGATCAAACCTAGAAAAGTCTTGCTCCGACGGGGTCCCTCTCGAGCTTGATTTTTCAGGTGCCGTTGGGATCGTACCTAAACGATCCCATCGCTACGCACAAGGACGTGCTCTCGGTGCGTTGATCCGGATCTTTTCGGCGTCAACACACTTTTTGGCGACTCCGCTGGGGAAGAAAGATTCCAGTTGTCTTACCGAATCATCTTTTCCACGTCATGACTTCCGAGATCTCACTGGACAACATCGTCATGCCAACATTAGAAGAGTTGCCGGAGAAAGATCGCAAGAGGTTTCTTGAGCATCAGAAAGATGCCGCGGAGGCACGCAAAGCACGAAAAAACTAAGAACTCCGAGATTACTTGGCGTGCTTCACGAAGGATCGGCAAGGCAACGCCAAGCAAGTCAAGAATCCCACCTTGCCGCCTATCAAATCAGAGGTTACCACTACCGTGCCCACATCTGCATTTGATTCTGATGTTGCCAATATAGTTGATGCCGCTGTCTATGTGAATCTTAACAATAGGCTAGACACTATAACAAAGAAATTTGATGATACTATACGCACGATGGAGGACCGACTTGATAAGAAATATTTCGGCAATACCCTTGATATTCCTACCACTAATGCTGAAAAATCTATCAAACCATTGAATTGGCAAAACCCTAGAACTTCTGATGGGTGAACCCCGAACTACACGTCAAGCCGAACCGTTGTTCGTACTTCGGCTAATATTGGGGTGCAGTTCACCGATGTTACAATCACTAATTCGGCTAGCCAATACCCGTATAGCCGATGTAGTGATCCAATCCCGCCACATTATAAAACTGCTTATAATGAAAACTTTTTTGGTGGGTTTACTAATGGTTCATTGCGTCATACTTCGTATCCACTATCGAATTATTGACCGCCAAGTGCATATGGTACACCGTCTCCTAATTTAGCTCCAAATCGGTCCGGGACCGATTTGAAAATCATGGATGAATTTAGAGCAGAGTTGGTAGATATATTCAAGACAACATTCGGTTTAGATCCTAAAAGCAAAAGTCGATCTTATCAGAAACCTTACCCTGAGAATTATGAGCATGTTCCATTTCCGCATGGTTTTAAGGTTCTTGATTTTGTTAAGTTCACCGGTGACGATAATAGATCTACTATAGAACATGTAGGCCAATTTACTATACAATGTGAAGAGGCAAATTCTAACGATATTCTTAAGATGAGGTTGTTTCCTTTGTCTCTCTCGGGTGCGGCATTTACTTGGTTCACCTCTTTGCGACCTAATTCTATTTATAGTTGGTCCCAGTTAGAAAAAAGATTTCATGAATATTTCTTCACCGGTGAAACTGAATTGAAATTGTCACATCTCACATCGGTTAAACAAAAAATCAATGAATCGGTTGCCGATTATATTAGAAGATTTAGAGATACTAGAAACCGATGCTATAGTTTGACATTTCCGATAGGGACTTAGCTGATCTAGCTTTTTCTGGTTTGCTTGATTGTCATAAAGAAAAGCTAAAAAATCAAGACTTTTGCGATGTTAGTCAAGTATTGCAAAAAGCTATAGCTAACGAAAATAGAGTTAAAGAATTTAAACAAGTGCAAAAGTCGAATGAAAAGATCAATCGTCTTGTTTATATAGTTGGTTGCGAATCTAACAAGATGGACAATGATGATCATGATGTTTATGCTACTGAATTCTCATAGCCTTCCAAGGCTTGCTCTCATCCTTGTGATTCTCTCAAACCGATTCATAAAAATTGGCAAGAAGAGATGAGGTTTGCTTTTGATGTAGCCAAATGTGATAGAATATTCGATGAATTGCATAAAGGAGGTTACATCAAGATGTCACATGTTATTCCTCCGCTTGACGAGTTAAAGCGGCATGCTTATTGTAGGTGGCATCATTCTTTTTTCCACGCTACTAATGATTGTAATGTGTTCCGAAGGCAAATTTAATCAGCCTTCAATGATTGACAACTAGCCTTCAAGAAAATGCAAATAGATAGGCATCTATTTTCTATTAATACCGTTGATCTTCAAAATGTAAAAGTGTTGATTCGGCCCAAGCAAGCCGATACAACCAAAGGTAAGAATGTGATCATCGAAGAAGAGAGGTGAGAGAACACAAATCCTTCAAGGGAAGTAATATTGAAAAAATCTTCGGATGGTAAACAGTCTTTGAAGATCACCGTCAAGGCCTCTAGACTCGGGGGGCAAGCAAAAAAAGCTAAGGTTCAATTGATGCTATTACCCAACCGAAGATGCTTAAGCCGAAAAACCCTGAAATAAGGAGGTGGAAGGTAAACAAACCAAAGAAAAAGAAAAAGAAGGTAAATTTCAGACCTAACTTTGGTTACCTTTTATCAAAATATACAAATAAAAAGACCGTTTCGAAGGATCGGTCAACAAAATGCGATGCAAATCTAATTAAAGACCGATCAAGTCCCCATCGTTCGGATCCGGTCAACATTATAGTTAGAATTGGAAGCATAGATGTGGTTATTAAGGAACCACTAAAAGGACCGATTATTAAAAATGATCGGGCTAATCCAAAAAATGCTTTGGCTCCTAAGAACTCTAAAAGCAATAGTTGCTCTCTTGGCAAATGCTTTCAGCCGAGGTGGTGTCCCTCTGGCTTAATTAGAACTCAAAAGAGAAGATTGCAAAGATTGTGCAATCAAGAGAGCAAAAATCAGGGATATAGCCAAATAAGTGATCCACCTCACAAAATAATGTCTCCACGACCTCCTTCATACATCAAAAAAGAATGAAGACCTAGACAAGTGAGTGTAACTCTTAGTTGAGCAATACTAGAAGTTTATGGCCGATAGAATAGTAATTATCGCCCTTAAAACAAAACCTGACCGATATAATAGTATCGTCCTTAGAGCAAAGATGCCGATGTGTTTTTCCACCGTCAGGCAAATTTTGTCATTAGAGTATTTTTTGGCACGCTAGCTTTGCCAAAAAACAGGGGGCATATGTTGACACCCAAAAAAAGGCCCTCACCGAAGTGTCCGGTACAATGTCGAAGCCTCCGATAAGCCCTCGGGTTTGAGCACTTTCATCCACCGGAGTATCTGGCACGATGCCGGACTGTCCGGTAGGCCTTCACGGGTTTGGTCACTCGGCCCGCCGGAGTGTTTGAAAGTTGCCTAGAGAGGGGGGGGGGGCGTGAATAGACAACCTAAATAATTCCTGAAAAATCAAACTCTATGAACTGTCAGACCACCTGAGTCTCTGGTAATGTGTCAGATACTCCGGTCACCGGAATGTCCGGTAACTTGCCGAAACCTTCGATAAACCTGGACCTTGGACGAAATTTGAATTTAAGCAAGTTTTAGCAAGATCTAGCAAATTTCACTTGAATCAAAAGATTGCAATATGATATAGAAACTAGATCTAAGCAATTAGACAAGCTAGAAACTAGAGAGCAAGTAGATAGGAGCAAATCTATGAAAATGAGACACAAGAACAATATGAACTTGCAAGTAAGTAAAGAACACGAAGAGACACAAGATTTTACTCCAAGTTCGAGTTCGCAAAGGAACTCTACATCTCCGTTGAGAGGTCCACAAAGAATCGGATCTCGCTCGATCCTTTCTCTCACTCAACCAGCCACAAAGGTGAGGTTGAGTTCTTTTTATCAAATTCCTTTCGGGAAGGGAGAACAAACTTTCCGGGGCGTCACCATACGATTTGAGAGCTCCCGGGCATGCCTAGCCGTCTAGGAGCAAAAGCTCCAAGAGAAATGAACTCAAGTCGAAGCTCGACGATGCCTCAAATGCTCAATGGGCGTGGAATCACTTCTCTCACAAACCCTAGCTCAAATCTTACAAGCTTAGGCCTTGGAAGAGAGTGGGAGAGTGTTTTTGAAGCTCAATAGAGTGCTTTTCGAGTGTGAGTCGCCAACCCTCTTAAAAGGGGCTGAGGGAGTATAAATACCCAGGCTTCAAAAAGTAGCTGTTGGACTGGCTTCTGACTGACCGGACACTCCGGCACTTTACCGGACACTCCGGTCCATCAGAGTCTCCGTCCATATGCTGGATACTCCGGTGAGGCCTCTCGGGTTGGCATAGACTGAGCCACCGGAGTCTCCGGCACTGTGCCAGATACTCCGGTGAGCCCTCTCGGTTGCGGGCTGCTAGGTCACCGGAGGCTCCGACACTCTGCCGGACACTCCGGTGAGACTTCTCGGGTAAAGACAGTAAGCCTTACTGGAGACACCGGCAATGTGCCGGATACTCCAGTAAGGAGTCTCGGGTTAGAACAAGATTTGAGCATTTTTTGGCACTTTGAGACCTCAATTTGAGTCCCCCTTGATAGTACGGCGTATCTAGACTCAAAAAATGATAAAAGATAATTTGCTTCCATGAGAAAAGGCTCCGTGACTTGATCCATGAAAATTTGAGGGTCTTCCTTTTTCTTTCAACATTCTTTTCTTCTTTTTGAAACGTTCGCACTATTAACACACTTAACAAATATCATTAGCTCTTTGAATAGTTCATCATCATCCACCAAAACCCACTAGGGGGCCTAGATGCACTTTCAGTGTCCGACACTTTGCCGGCAGCTCAAGGTGTGGCGTCGCTATCTTCATCACCTTCGTCATCATCACCTTCTTCTTCACTTTCTCCCTCGGCAGCTGCAACGTCCTCTTTACCTTCTTCCTCGCTTCGTCTCCACCCTCTTGCTCATGTTCTTGAACCAACCGTTGAGCATAGGCAAGAGGATCCCAAGGATTGTCAAAGATAGGAGGAGGAGGAAAATCCGGATACTCGCGGAGAGGAGAAAAGTTGAGGTTAAGATGAGAGGCAATTCGATCTTGTCTTGCCTCTAGAGTTTGGAATTGCTCTCGGGTCTCGCGGCGATGCTCTCTAACCTCGGTAGCGTTGTGAGTACACACGCTAAAGACTGCCTTGAGAGCCTGAGCAATGAAAGAAGAGGAAGAAGACTTACGGTACTTCTTCTTGGGAGTACCGTAAGAAGGATGTGTGGAAGGCTCATGCGAAGAGGAACCACCTCTAGAAGATGGAGCTGCTGCACGAGAAGTAGATCCAGTGGATGTCCCAGTAGCCCGAATGTGATAAGGATTATGCTTTACCTCACAGTAAAGTTGGCCATTGAGCAAAGAGTGGATCATATACATGATGTAAGGAGCATAGCTGCAGCTCCGGATCGGTGTGGTAGAAGTGACAATGATTTCCTGGAAGATGAAATCAAAAACACTGAAACCCCCTTGAGTGCCATCAATGTATTGCATCCAGTAGAGCAAGTTCCTTGCCATCTGCATAACACTCGAGGCATCTCTAGACCGAGGACACAAGGTGACACGAAACAGGGAATTGAGATACTTGAAGAAAGGTATCATCCCGTGCACCTTCCCAAGACTGACGGGTCCAAGTCTTTCATCATAGAGAAAGGCTATCTCCCCATCAAGAAGAACCCGCTCAGAATGAATCTTGTGCTTCCCCAAGTCCTCCTGACCAAAACCAAGATAGGCAACAAACTGAGAGTAAGAGACTTGGTAGCGGTTCCCTTGTAGTGCCCAGTGGAGAATAGGCTCATCTCCATTCCTATCAATCCAGAGAGTAGTGTAAAACTGGGCAATAATTTCTTCACACCAATTTTGCTTGAGCCCCATGATGTTCTTGCAACCCTTCTGTTCACAAGCCTCAATAATCTGATCAAAAGTAGGATCCTCGGCTGCACTCATGTAACTCCAGTCTATCCACTTCATAGGAGTTGTTCTTACCTTCTTATCTATAATCACAGACTTATACCAATCCATGTGGAAGAGGTTATGAAATCTGTAATCAGCACAGCCAGATTGTCTCTCCAAAGAATGAGGATTGGTGTACCTTTTGGTGATTAAATCATGAGAACCCTTCGTATAGTTGATAGGCTTCTTTGGATACTCAAAACGTTCTCGATTCCCAAACCTAGGATCTGTCACAGTGTAGTGTACCTTGGTACTCAAAGGACGAGGAGCAAACTGATCATCAAAAGTAGTACCTTGCCCACTAGCAACTCCCTTGCCCTTGCTAGGACCTCCTTCGATACTCCTCCTTGAGTACTCCTACCTTGATGGCAAAGTGGTACTAGGAGCAACATCTCGAATGACAATGCCTTGGTCCTTCCTAAGTTGCTTTTTGGAAGCCGCAACCTTCCCTTTGCGCTTGGGGCAATCCTCATGTTCGCTCTCAATCTCTAGCTCATTTTGAGGTTGAGCTCTCCTTTCACGAACCATCTATCAATAAGAGAGTAGAAGAACCACTAAGATCAATGACAAGATAGAACAAGGAGGTATGAAAGATTGCACAAGGACACTGATGCACCGGAGTCTCCGGTAACGTACTGGACAGTCCGGCCGGAGTCTTCGGCAAAGAACCGGAACCTTCGGTTCACCGGACCCTCCAGCAAGTTGCAGGATACTCCGGTCCCTCGTGTTCTTGGCAAGAATCGATGAGATCTCTCTAACCATCCGGGGCATTGCAACCAAACTTTCGGCGTCACAAGGATACATCAAAAGATGATGATTCACCGAAGGAAATCCCCTAGAATGGCCTACGGAGAGAGATCGGGAAAAGTTGGATTTTTAATGAAATACCTCGTTTGAGCCTCGATCCGACAAAGAGAACGATGGGGAATGCGTGAGGAAGCCTCAAGGAGTCTTGGAGATCAATCTCTCGCGAGAACTTGGCCCGATCCGAAGGATTTGGAGTGGTGGCGATTTTGGGATGAGAGAGGTGCGTTGGGGGTTGTTGAAGGCAAATAGGAGATGAACGTTGGAAGTGGGACCCGCAGAGGTTTAAATACCTCCAGGCCACTGGACACTCCGGTAAAGTGTCGGAGTCTCCGGCTACCAGACTGTCCGGCATGATGCCGGAGTCTCCGATAGGCCTTCTCGGGTTCGGCCACAAGAGCCACCAGACACTCCAGCAAAGTGCCGGATAGTCCGGTGAGCCTTCTCAGGACAGGAGAAGAAATTCGAAGAAATCTTTGGAATTTTGGATAGAACTTTAGAGATTTTGCAAGAATAGGCTAATATATATATAGATGGACATATAAATACTTTGTTATAAAGTGATCAGCAACAATCAACAATCAAAGCAATGATCACTTTACAATAAAGTTGATCCTAAGACCAAGAATGATAAAATTCTTTGAAAAACACTCAACATTTTCGCAAGATCTTTTGTTTCACAAGCAAATAGAAAATAACAATCAGATGTGCATTACTTCAAGCCACATTTCGAGAATCAATGATATTAAGCTCACTTCTAAGCTCACAGAAGCGCTTCTCGTCTAGAGGCTTGGTGAAAATATCGGCCAATTGGTCTTTTGTGGGTACATGGAATATCTCTATATCCCCTTTTAGTGTATGATCTCTCAAGAAATGGTGCCGAATGTCTATGTGCTTTGTGCGGTTATGATCACAAGGATTATTGGCAATCTTGATGGCACTCTCATTGTCACATAGGAGAGGGACTTTGTTCTCAAGGTAACCAAGTCCTTAAGGGTTTGCCTCATCTATAGCAATTGGGCGCAACAGCTACCCGCAGCTATGTACTCGGCTTCGGCGATGGATAGGGCAACGGAGTTTTGTTTCTTAGAGGACCAAGATACAAGAGATCTTCCCAAAAATTGGCAAGTCCCCGATGTGCTCTTCCTATCCACTTTGCATCCGGCATAATCCTCATTGGAATATCTAATGAGATTAAAAGTGGAATCCTTTGGATACCAAAGCCCTAGGTTGGGTGTGTGAACTAAATATCTTAAGATTCTCTTTACGGCCCTTAAATGGCACTCCTTAGGAGCGGCTTGAAATCTTGCACATATACACACACTAAGCATGATATCGGGCCTAGATGCTCAAAGGTAAAGCAAAGATTCAATCATGAAGCGATATACCTTTTGATCCACCGCTTTTCCACCGAAGTCAAGATCAAGATGACCATTTGTACCCATAGGAGTCTTGATAGGTTTAGCATCCGTCATCTTGAACTTCTTGAGAATGTCATGGGTGTATTTGGTTTGACATATGAACATCCCTTCCTTGAGTTGTTTCACTTGAAAGCCGAGAAAGAACGTCAACTCTCCCATCATTGACATCTCAAACCTCTTCGTCATAGTTTTACTAAACTCATCACAAAAAGTTTTGTTAGTGGAACCAAATATTATGTCATCGACATAAATTTGGCACACAAATAAATCTTTATCAACTCTTTTTGTGAAGAGAGTGGAGTTGGCTTTTCCAATAGTAAAACCACTTTTAATAAGAAAATCTCTAAGGCATTCATACCATGCTCTAGGAGCTTGCTTTAGCCCATAGAGCGCCTTATGGAGTTTATAAACGTGGTTAGGATACTCATCATCTTCAAAGCCCGGTGGTTGCTCCACGTACACTTCTTCCTTGATAGGCCCGTTAAGGAACGCACTTTTCACATCCATTTGATATAGCTTGAAATTATGGTGAGTAGCATAGGTAAGTAATATACGAATTGACTCAAGCCTAGCTACAGGGGCAAAAGTTTCATCGAAATCCAAACCTTCAACTTGTGAATAACCTTTTGCCACAAGTCTTGCTTTGTTTCTTGTCACGACTCTATGCTCATCTTGTTTATTGCGGAACACCCAATTAGTGCCCGCAACATTTTGACTTGGACGCTCCACCATGGACCAGACTTCATTCCTCTTGAAGTTGTTCAACTCTTCTTCCATGGCCATCACCCAATCCGGATCACGAAGTGCATCTTCTACCCTAAATGGTTCCAAAGAGAAAACAAAAGAGTAATGCTCTCAAAAAGTAGCGACTCGTGATCTAGTGGTTACCCCTTTTTCAATATCACCAAGAATGTTGTCCACGGGGTGATCTCTTTGGATACTTTGATGAACTCTTGGGTGTGACACTTTAGGTCTTGATTGATCTTATTCTTCTTCTTCATCTCCCCCTTGAGCATTGCCCTCTTTGGGCTTCGTCTTGTGTTGGTGGTGATGCTTCATTGGAGGATGGATCATCTTGGATATCTTGTGGATCACGTGGACGCACATCACCAATTGCCATCCTTCTCAATGCATCACATGGAGCTTCTTCATCATCTAAAACATCAAGATCAACTTGCTCTACTTAAGAGCCATTAGTCTCATCAAACACCGCATCACAGGTGACTTCAACTAAACCGGAGTTTTTGTTAAAGACACGATAGGCATGTTTGAGTCATAACCAACCAAGAAACCTTCATCTACCTTTGAAGCAAACTTGAATGATTTGTGTTTCTTGTTGAGAATATAACACTTGCTTCCAAAGACACGAAAGTAAGAGACATTTGGTTTCTTACCGATTAGAAGCTCATAGGGGGTCTTCTTCAAGATTCGATGAAGATAGAGTTGGTTAGTTGCATGACAAGCCATGTTCACCGCTTCGGCTCAAAAACGATCGGAGGCCTTGTATTCATCAAGCATGGTTCTTGCCATCTCTATGAGAGTGCGGTTCTTCCTTTCGGCAACCCCATTTTGTTGAGGGGAGTAGGGTGCCGAAAACTCATGCTTGATGTCTTCTTCATGAAGGTACTCCTCCACTTGAGTGTTCTTGAATTCGCTTCCGTTGTCACTTCTTATCTTATTGACTTTCTTCGTTTTGATCTCTTCTCAAGAACCTTTTGAGTTCTCTTTGAGTTTCACTCTTATCATGTAAAAAGAACACCCAAGTGAAACGAGAATAATCATCAACAATTACAAGACCATATTTCTTACCACCAATGCTTATGTAGGCTATTGGACCAAAGATCCATATGAAGCAATTCCATTGGCCTTGTTGATGTCACGATGTTCTTGGCGGGATGTGGCTTTCCAACTTGTTTTCCGGCTTGACATGCTCCACATGGCTTATCTTTTTCAAACACAACATTGGTTGGTCCTAGAATGTGACGTGACTGTCTTTTAGGAGCTTATTAAGATTTCTCATTCTAACATGGGCCAGTCTCCTATGCCATAACCAACCCATGTTGGACTTTTGCAATTAAGCATGTATCAAGTTGAGCCTTATCCATTGAAAAATCAACTAGATAAAGCTTTTCCTTTAACACACCCTTAAAAGCAATTGAGTCATCTCTCCTTCTAAAGACCGTCACTCCCTTAATAGTGAACAAACAATTGTAGCCCATCTCACAAAGTTGTGAGACAGACAACAAATTGTAGTCCAAAGAATCAACAAGCAAAACATTAGAAATTGAATGCTCGGTTGTGATAGCAATTTTACCAAAACCTCGCACTCTTCCTTGACCGTTGTCACCAAATGTAATGGTTTCCATTTCATCCTCATTCTCTTGATATCAGGTGAACATCCTGTTCTCTCCGGTCATATGATTAGTGCATCTACTATCTAGCACCCAACTTGATCCACCGGAGGAGTACACCTACAAAACAAGTTTAAGCCTTGTTTTTAGGTACCCAAATTTGTTTGGGTCCTTTCACATTAGTCACAAGAGTCTTGGGCACCCACACACAAGCTTTTGAGTTCTTGTTGCGTGGCCCAACATACTAAGCAATAATTATATCATGCTTATTTTTCATAAGAACATATGATGCATCAAAAGTTTAAAATAGCATGGGCATCGAAATAGAAGCATTAGTATGAGAATCATAAGACTTTGAAACATCATTGGTGACTTTGATCTTGGCTTGCTTCTTTTGGTAAGTTCCCTCTTTTGTGAACTTTGGAAATTCATAGCCATTCTTCATTTCTCTTGCATTTTGGTTACCGCCATGAACATAGCCAATCCCATCCTTCACATGAGGACGCCTTGTGTTTAAATATGCACTTCTTGCATATTCAACTTTCTTACCATCAAGCTCTTGCTTCTTTTGTTTAACTTGCACTTTTAAAGTTTTCACTTGATCTTTCAAGTCATGAATCAATTTAACATTAGTAGCACAAGCTTCAATATCAACATTTTTACATCTAACGCAATTTTTGGAAGCTTTAGTTTGACTAGATGCCTCTTTGGGTTTAGAGTTAGACTTAAAAGTATCAAATTGCACTTCAAGTTCTTTATGAGTCTTTTTCAAAGCCTCATAGTCTCCTTGAAGAGCACCATTTGAACTCTCGAGACTTTTGTAAATCTCTTTGCATGAAGCAAGTTGTTTAGCTAACTCTTTATTTTTATTCTTTTCATGAGTTAGGAGATCCTCAAGCTCAAGGTTTCTCTTCTTTTCAAGAATGCGCAAGTCTTCTTGACTTTCAAGGATCTCATCCCTCTCAACAATTTGATCCATAAGCTTCTTAATTTTAGTGATAGCATTTTTACTTAAACCTTTAAGCAAAGCTTCATCATCACTATCACTTTCTACTTCCTCATCACTACTAACATACTTATGAGGAGGGTTGGATTTGGTTTTTACCTTACACTTGCCCTCCTTAGCCATCAAGCATGTATGAGTAGTGCTCTTACTTTTCTTAGAGTTGGTGAAGAGAGATTTACTTGATGAGGATTCTTTGATGGCGAATGTAGCAACACCTTCATCATCCGAGTCGGAACTCTCCTCATTTGAGTCCCACTCCATGCCAAGATGTGCTTCACCGGAATACTTCTTCTTGAAGAACTTCTTGTCCTTGTTGAAGTTCTTCTCCTTTTTCTTCTTGCCATCATCTTCTTGTTTCTTCTCCTATGGACAATTAGCAATGAAATGTCCATACTTACCACAATTGTAGCACACTCTTTTTCCTCTTGACTTGGACTTGTCTTCTTCTTGTCATCACGATAGTTGCGCTCTTTTCTCATGAATTTCTTGAATCTTTTGACAAAGAGCACCATGTCCTTATCATCAAGATCGGAGCTCTCATCTTCATTCCTTGAGCTCTCTTCAACAATCTTCTTGCCTTTACTCTTCTTGCTAGCCTTGAGAGCTATATCTTGATTCTTTGTGCTTGATGTGCCCTTTGCCAAACTCTTCACATATTGGGCTTCCTTCTCCATCATCTCATGGTTGATGATTTTTTCAAGTACTTCATTGGGAGTCATCCTCTCGTAGTTAGGGCTCTCACGAATTAGTGTACACAAGGTTGTGTTCCTAACCGTGTAAGCCCTAATCATCTTCTTCACAACCTCATGATCCCTCCAATTCTTGCTTCCATAGGCTCTAATCTTGTTGACTAGAATCTTGAGCCGGTTGTACATCTCTTAAGGAGTCTCATTGTCTTCCATCATAAATCTCCCCAATTCTCCCTCAATCATCTCAATCTTGGCAATTCTTATGTTCTTGGTGCCTTCATGAGCAACTCGAAGTGTATCTCAAATCTCTTTGCCGAGTTCAACCCATCAACCTTGTTGAATTCATCTTGATTAAGCGATGAGAGAAGAACCGTCACTGCTTGAGCATTTCGGTGGAGATCTTGTTCTTGTTCCGGAGTAAGTTCTTCATCATCATCACTATCCGGATATTCAACACCTGTACAAACAATATCCCAAATGCTCGAGTGGAGGGAAAATAGGTGATACTTCATGTTGTGCCTCCACTTGGTATAATTCACCCCATCAAATTGAGGTGGTTTACCAATGGGTAATGACAAGAAGTTTGCGTTAGAGTTAGAATGAGAATAATTAAAAGGAGTTTGAGTATAGTCCTTCTTATCTCCTTTTCCCTTTTTCTTCTTCTTCTCCTCTTTGCTTCTCCTCTTGACACGTAAGAAAGATTCCGCACCATTGTCACTTGCGGCGGAGTGATCAACCACTTCTTTTGATTTTCCGCTCTTTGAACTTGCACCTTTTTCAACGTCCGACATCTTCTCTTCAATTGGTTAAGCTCGATTCGGAGAGTATGGCTTTGATACCAATTGAAAGTTGCCTAGAGGGGGGGTGAATAGGCAACCTAAATAATTCCCGAAAAATTAAACTCTATGAACTGTCAGACCACCGGAGTCTCCGGTAATGTGCCGAATACTCCGGTCACCGGAATGTCAGGTAACTTGCCGTGTAACATCTCGGAATTCGAATTAATAAAGCGGCGAATTTCTCAATTTCCGTTCCGATAAAAAATCATCTGTCCCAATTTTCGTTCTGTTCAAATATCATTTGTCTCGAATTTTGTTCCGTTAAATTCGAAATCCTTCTATCTAAATTGTTCCGGTGCCGAAATAATTTAGTCCGCGTAATTTACGTCGGGGCTAAAATTATTTTCCGGATTCTCCTAATTGTTTTTCAGATCTCTAAATATATGTTCTCTGACTATTTCTTTTTCCAGCCTTTGTTTATTTCACGATTTTCAATTAATATTCCGGATTAATTCCTAACCCTCTCCACTAATCCCTCCTATAAAAACCCTTCTCACTCTTATCCTCTCCCTCACCTCCCCTTTCCCCTTTCATTCTCCAGAAATCTTGTAACCGTCTCCACGAGCCGCTCCTCTCATGCTCCACCTCGATCCCGCCGCCTCACGTCGCGATCTTCACGTGCTGCCGATGCCGGCCCCGCCTCAATCCTCACGCCGCGTCACCACGCCGTCCCCATCGGCGCGCCTGTGCCTGAACCTGCCTCGGTCCTCGCTCCGTCGCCCGATCCACGTGCGCCGCCCCAGCAGCGCATCGTGACTCGCGTTGCCAGCGTGGCCCGAGATTCCTTGCGTCGCCGTCTGCACCGAAGCCGCGTCGCGCGCGTCGCCATCACCGCTTCAACCTGTTTGGCGTCGCTCGGTCCCTGGTTCCCGCGATTCCTGACTCCGTGCTCTGCCGAAGTCGCACTCGCCTCGGTCCAAGGGACCGCGCGCTGCCCCCCTCCTTTGGTCTCCGGTCCGAAGACCGCTCCGGCCCCGATCGGTTTCCAGTGCACGTCGCGGTTCCGATTTCCGTCTCCACTCTGCGGTACCGATCTTCGTCTCCGATTTCTCGATCCCCGGTGAGAATAATTTCTCTCTCTTCAATTCCTTTTTCCTCTCCGATTAATTGTTAGATTAATTGCTAATTTATTTGTGATTAATTATTCTGTGATTAATCTAAATCTTTGTGGTCTAGATCGTCTACAATTTTTAGAGAACTCTGTTTGATCTCTGATTTTTTCCAAAATTGTTCCGTTAATTTGTCTCATCGCGATGTCGTGTAGGTTTGTTTCGGGAAACGTTTTGCGCACGTTTAGCCTAGTAGTTTCAATTTAGATTTAATTTTTGGTTTGAATTGTCACGTACCTAGTGTCTGACTCCTGTTCGTATTGTGACTAGCTGCTGATCCCGAGGAGGAGTTTCGTGAGCCAGCTCAGTTCGATGATCCGGATCCCGACTTCGATCCCGAATTGCCAGGCAAGCCGCGTTCCTTGATCACTTTGTACCCAGTATTTTTTAAACTGCATGTTTTTGTTTGCAACCCTAATTTACATGCCAACTATTTTAAAATATGCTAGCAACATTTCTAAGCCGTGCCTATTTACTATTTCACAAATATGAACCCTAGGATTGCTTTAGAATATTTATTTTAATTTTATGCTTAGCCATGCTTAGTCGCATTTATTTTTATCTCACACCTATCACTATAAAAATGGAATTTGTGTTAAATGCTTTTGCACTGTGATTCAAATGTGTAAGTTTTGCAAATAACTTTACATAACTATTTAGCGGGGGTAGGATGGAGTATGAGGAGCTGAGGGACTTTTGGGAAGTCTCTATAGGCGTACCTGTTGCGAGTACAACGGGAAGATCTGGGCTGGGATCTTTCCGTGGGACTTATTGTTGGCATTGAGGTTGGAGATGGTGCCTACCCCGGCAATTAAAGACCGAGTCTTTGGAGCCTTGTACGCTCAGTTGACAACCATGCACACCACGTTGCCCTGTATGGGTAGTTGGCTTGATCTTGAAGCTTGTCGAGACTGGTTGTTTACCTGTGAGTTGGCGGTGTTGTGTTAGTGTGGTGTAGAGCTTTGACTCCCCACATGAGATCGAGATACTCCACCTGATCAGTGGTCGGCTCTTCACAGCTTCAGGACCCGATTGTGTAGACTTTTGGGATCCCTATCCTGGAGGACGGATGACGCTAGTTAAAGCTTATGGACAGATCTTGTGTGTTCGTCGAGACTACGACGGTAGTTCTCGATGACGCTTCTCGTGGGTCCAGGTGCATAACCTCTGCAGAGTTTTAGTCGATGCGCATTGCCACGTCCTTTTGGAAGGACATCCCCTTGAGTTGTGCTCTTCATTTAGTAGTTTTGTTTTTTTTCCTCCTCTCCTCTTTCAAAATGTTTTGGACTCCGGCCTTTGAGCTGTAGTCGAGTGTGGAGATTACATCGGCATTATAATGAACCCTCGTCCGGTATAACGGAGATCCCTGCGGGGCAAGATAATAAAATATGACAGTTAAAAAATAAATCTTTCTTGCATCTTTAAAATAAGATAAAATATTTTAAACTTGCATTTAGCACTTGAGCCATGCCTTTACCTTTGGAACTATTTGCATGCATACATTGTTGATACTCCGGTCACCGAAATGTCCGGTAACTTGCCGGAACCTCCGGTAAACCTGGAACTTGGACGAAATTTGAATCTAAGCAAGTTTTAGCAAGATCTAGCAAATTTCACTAGAATCAAAAGATTGCAATATGATATAGGAACTAGATCTAAGCAATTAGACAAGCTAGAAACTAGAGAGCAAGTAGATCAGAGCAAATCTATGAAAATGAGACACAAGAACAATATGAACTTGCAAGTAAGTAAAGAACACGAAGAGACACAAGATTTTACTCCGAAGTTCAAGTTCGCAAAGGAACTCTACGTCTCCATTGAGAGGTCCACAAAGAACCGGATCTCGCTCGATCCTTTCTCTCACTCAACCAACCACAAAGGTGAGGTTGAGTTTTTACTATCAACCAAGAGAAATGAACTCAAGTCGAAGCTCGACGATGCCTCAAATGCTCAATGGGCGTGGAATCACTTCTCTCTCAAACTCTAGCTCAAATCTTACAAGCTTAGGCCTTGGAAGGGAGTGGGAGAGTGTTTTTGAAGCTCAAGAGAGTGCTTTTCGAGTGTGAGTCGCCAGCCCTCTCAAAAAGGGCTGAGGGGGTATAAATACTCGGGCTTCTAACTGACCGGACACTCCGGCACTTTGCCGGACACTCCAGTCCACCGGACTCTCCGTCCCTATGCCGGATACTCTGGTGAGGCCTCTCGGGTTGGCATAGGCTGAGCCACCGGAGTCTTCGGCACTGTGCCAGATACTCCGGTGAGCCCTCTCAGGTGAGGGCTGCTAGGCCACCGGAGGCTCCGACACTCTGCAAGACACTCCGGTGAGCCTTCTCGGGTAAAGCCAGTAAGCCTTACCAGAGACTCCGGTAATGTGCCAGATACTCCGGTAAGGAGTCTCGGGTTGGAACAAGTTTCAGCATTTTTGGCACTTTGAGACCTTAATTTGAGCCCCCCTTGATAGTACGGCGCACCTAGACTCAAGAAATGATAAAAGATAATTTGCTTCCATGAGAAAAGGCTCCGTGACTTGATCCATGAAAATTTGAGGGTCTTCCTTTTTCTTTCAACATTCTTTTCTTCTTTTTGAAACGTTCGCACTGTTAACACACTTAACAAATATTATTAGCTCTTTGAATGGTTCGTCATCATCCACCAAAACCCACTAGGGGGCCTAGATGCACTTTCAGTGTCCGACACTTTGCCGAATTGTCCGGTAAGCCCTCTCGGGTTTGTGCACTCGGCCCATCGGAGTTTTGTAAGCCCTCTTGGGTTTCGGTGTTTTGTAAACCGGAGTGTCGGCACAGCGCCGGAGTGTCTGGCAGACCCTCTCGGGTTCTCGGATTTACACGACGGAGCCTTCGGCGTTGTACCAAAAACTCCGGTTACCGTAGTGTCTGGCACTTTACCGGAAATTCCGGTAGTGTCAATTTAAGAAGGTTTTAACAGATCAATTCCAAATTCTTTCCTAACTTAAGTGATCTGTTGCCCTGCGAGAGAAGACCATCCCACCTCTATATAACAAAGTCTCATGGCCGGTTAAGGGGTATACCAATCGATCAAACCATTTGTTTTTACATTTTGCACTTCTCTAACTTGTTCTTCTCTTGTCTCGGCGACGTGTGAAGGCGATCCGGCTGGCCTGCCGAGCCCGGATCAACCCTAGGAAAGTTTTGCTCCGACGAGATCCCTCCCGAGCTTGATTTTCCAGGTGCCGTTGGGATCGTACCTAGACGTTCCCGTCGCTACGCACAAGGACGTGCTCTCGGTTCGTTGACCTAGATCTTTTCAGCGTCAACACATATCATTCGTTAGGACCTTCTTCATGTCAACACAATAATTTGAAAGTTCTTCAAAAGTAACGGGAGGGTGCGAAGATGTCCTTACATTGATAGTACCAATGGCCGTGTCATCATTGACGGTCAGAAGAACGAGCCCCTTCACTTGAGAGATCGCGCCTTGACTGTCCTCCTTGAAACACGCCAAGTACTCCTGCAGCTCCTGCTCCTCGCGCGCCTTGCGCGCCTCCTCGGAGGCCTTCCGGCATTCCAAGAACGCCTTGCGCGCCTCCTCAAGCAACTCCTCCAAGGACGGCACGACGATGTTCGTCGTGGAGATCTCGGAGTCCATGGTGAAAAATGACAATTCGGTTTGTGCAACCGGAATCACTCGTCCCCTAGCAGAGTCGCCAAAAAGTGTGTTGACGCTAAAATCGAGTCCGGGCCAACACACCGCTCGCACATCCGTGTGCGGGAACGTCGACGTTTCTTAAACGTCAGGTTTGGCGCAGTACCTAGACAATCCCGCCTCGGGAGGGACCCCGTCGGAGGAGAATCATCTTAGGGATGATCCGGGCTCAGTCAGGCCAGCCGGATCGCCTTCAAAAGTCGCCAAGACGAAGGAAGAACAGCACGAGGGATGAGTAAGAGGATTAGGGTTTGGAGAAGAATAAAATGTAAAAGCAAATGGTTTTATCGATTGGGATGATCCTCAATCGGTCATGGGCCTCTGTTTTATGGAGGTAGGATGGTCTTATCCCGTAGGGCAAGTAATCCCACGAGTTAGGAAAGAAATTAGAATCAATCTGCTGAAAACTTTCTTAAATCGGCATTACCAGAGTCACCGATAAAGTGCACCGGAGTGTCCGATAAAACCGGAGGTTCTGTCGTATAATTCCGGGAACCCGAGAGGGCTCACCGGACACTTCGACATAGTGCCGAATATTTCGGTTGGCCAAGTGTCCGAACCTGAGAGGGCTCACTGGACACTCCAGCACCGCGTCGGATACTCCGGTGGGCTAAGTGCCCGAACCCGAGAGGGCTCACCGGACACTCTGGCACCGCGCCGGATACTCCGGTGGGCTAAGTGCCCGAACCCGAGAGGGCTCACCGAACAATCCGACAACGTGCCGGATACTCCGGTGGTCCTGTGATTTTTGGGTGTCAACAGTAGCTTATCACTAGATTATTGGACCCCTCAAATGCAGAGGTGAGGTGTATAACATTGTTGTCAATTTGATTGTAATTTAAGTCTAGATACAACAAGAAGCATGACCACTATTTTTTTTCTTATAAATGTTAATGGATGCATAGGCAATTGACCACTTTCGAGCCATACCAGGAAATTAGTAAAACACAATGCACTATATTGCAAATGCTGGGCCATATAGACCCTAACAATCCTTATTGGGAGTCCAGCAATACATAATGTTATATTGCTAACTTGGCAACTTGTCATATGCCAATGACATAATTTGACTCCAAAGGTAGTTTAGTCTTCTACTATGGGCATTTAGGGTTCTTCCCAGGACCCCGAAGTAAATGTAAGTACCCCAGTCGCTAGATGTACCACTTTGTACATCATAGCAGTTACTAGCCTTAGCATACAAATTCACACCACTTGGTAGTTTGAGGGTGTTCGACGAATCTATCACTAGGAGGTTCCTGATGTGACTAGCCTTTCCAAATCCTTCCACAGGAAAGTCTTCCGCTACCCATCCGCGTTGAAGTCTGGCCAGCGTCGGGTGAGGAGGCACTATCTTGAAGGTATGAGAATATTGAGGATGGCCAATAACCCACGGCAGTGCCTCCCACTTGCAGCCACCAATTGCCCCCCTTTGGGTCCTGCAAGAGGCAAGTTAGATGATATGAGAGTTCATAAGGCAAAATTATTGGAAGTGAAGGCAAATTTTGCATCTTTAAACATATTCCATGGAAGCTCTACTTATTTATATTAATTAAAGTGCACAACCACACCCTTAACCCCAGGTACGTGAAACTTTCTACAAGTTCGAATCAGCATTAGGGTTGTTATTTTCCATGCAAGCACGAAATATGAAAAAAAAATGTTTTTGTAATACTTGTTTCCAGAATTCAGTACCCCTTTTGCTATAGAAATACAAGCCATTTAGGACATGATTTAAGAAACCAATGAGTAATTAATCACCGAGTATTTTTCCTTGTTTACTCATATAAAATAGCAAGCAGAATCAACAACCTCATCTACCAGACTCGTTACTGGGACGAAGTGGAGAAAATTAAATGGCTTCTACATGGAGCGACGCTAGAACAAGAAGAAAAGCATCTCAAAATTTGAAACGACAAATTTAAGATACTATCAGTAGAAGGCCAAACCGACTAGTATTTCTATATACACTTGTTCTGGTGAATGTTGATTACTGTTTATGTAGTGAATTACTTGAATAAACTTAATTGGTTAAGCAAGATAAAGATGGGAGAAAGCTTCTACTTCTTCAGCGGTCATCAGTAATGACATTTGCACCTAAGCATTCATATATGCATGTATCTATTGCAAATGTATTACAAATCGTTGATTTTTTTTTGTTTCAACATGTAAGGAGTACCTTAAAAGAAGTCCTTGTACGAAAGAATATATTAACAGTGTTGGGATAAAGGACAAATGTTAAACATGCGTGGGACAACTGGTACTCCACTAGTGAAGGCAACAGACATAACATGATTAAAGCTATAGTATTAATGAAGAACAATGAAGCATTTGGGATGGATTTTTCTCTTCACACATCATGAGTTTAATTTTGTGTACTTTGGATGTGAATGCTATGTTTTGCCTTTACCTTCCAAACTAAAATGTCAATGTTGCACTGTAAGCCACCACAGGTTGACACTACCGGAATGCACGTCTTTGCCGAGTGCCAAGAGCACTCGGCAAAAGATAAAAAACACTCGGCAAAAAGTTTGCCGAGTGCCACCCACGGCATAGACCACTCGGCCTACCTTTTGACGGCAAAGAGCAGTTTGCCGAGTGTTTTCTGTCGGGCACTCGGCAAACTCTTTGCCGAGTACCGTTAGGATCCTCGGCAAAAAAAAGTAGACCAAACAGACAAAAAACAGTGATGGAGCGTTTGCCGAGTGACAGACTCGCGACACTCGGCAAATATTTAACGTTTGCCGAGTGCCAGAATCTCGACACTCGGCAAACTATTTTTGTTTGCCGAGTGTCTAGGTAAAAACACTCGGCAAACGTTATATTTTTGCCGAGTGTTTTTTTTCAGACACTCGGCAAAATCTGAGGCACTCGGCATAATATGTTTTTAAAATGTTAAAATCAGCTTAAATCACACATATATCACATCACAGACAGTTTATATAAACCACAAACATATAGATCACATCACAGGCATTTATAAAGCAATTTATATAGCATATTACTCACACACAGTCAGTTAAATCACATCACAGTCAGTTTATATAAACAAATCTCACACAAAATACAATAAACATCTAGCATATTAGTTTGCTTCACACATATATAGTCCAATAGTTTCACACACAGATCAACTACGAGGCCACTGCGGCGTATGAGGCGATTGGTTCGATGGCGCATGATTCGATGCCGCCGATTGATTTTGTACAAAGGAGAAAAGATTGTATATGTTAGATAAGATTTAAAGTAGAAACAAATAACTTAAAACATTTATACTCACAGGAGTAGTTGCAGGAGGAGGTGGAGGAGAAATTAGCTCTGGTGGCAGAGGCTGACCCATCCTCTCGCTAAGACTTTGCATCCACTGAAACATATGCTCCATTCTCTGCCGCTCGGCCTCTTGCCTCTGCCGATCGGCCTCTATTCTCGCCGCCATCTCCTCCCTTAGCCTCCTCTCTTCTGCCAGCTCGGCCTACAATATTTCACCTCAACATTACAATACAAAGCAAAGGTATGTAAAAATCAAAGAACGACGAATAAAACATAAGTAACCTAGAGTGCCTCCATCTGGGACTGTGCAGTGGCTGGTCGTGGGCGTATGGCCGGGCTTGAACTCGAGCTCCTAGCTCGAATCTGAGAGAGAGTGGGAGTGGTGGCCGTGTCGAGTGTGCTGTCTCCAATTCAGTACTGCCCGTGCTTCTTGCCTCCTCCTACCCTCATGACAACTTCTCCATCAAGGTCCTGGGTGCTCGGATCGTACTCTTGCCCATGAACCTCTTTTGCCATCTCAGTGTACTCACTGAGGCGGCTGTGGACGGTCGCATTGCTGTACGCTGAGGGCGGGTCCTCCGAGTTGTACTCGACGTCGGAGGTTGCCTTGCCCTTATGGGCCAAAGCCCATGCCTTGAACTGGGAGCAAGGCTGACCACCATGTGACGAGGACTGCGAAAAAATAGCAAGATGAGTACAAATTATGCAGAATTGAGCGTTATAATAAATAAATGAATTCGCGTACCCATCTAGCCGCGTATTCGTCGAGGTTTAGGTTGCTTTAATGGTGTGGTGCACCTGGCATCATCAAACTACGCTCCCGGCAAGCGTTGTGCGTCTCCTCCCACTCGGCGGCGCACCACTTATTCACCATCTCTTCCCAACACTAAATATGCTGGGCACACCACCACGGAGGCACCTACATGTCATTAAGTATATGATATATAAAAGGATCAAATTAAGCGTACTAAATCTCAGAAGAAAGCAGTATTAATGTTTTATATTTACCTGCAGGTATTCTTCCCAGGTCATCGTCATGGTTCTTGCTTGAATTTTGGTGATCTTCGTGTCAAGGTATGTAGCATGGTATGTTCCAATAGCCTGGATGCGAGCCTCGTAATGCATGTCCCTGACGAGCTTGACACAGGCCTTATGAGCCACAGCAGCCGCCTTAGCCTCGTATCCGTCCTAGCATCTGAAAAAATCCTGCATATAGACGCGATGTATCCAATCATTATTTAGCAATGTCAAATAAAAAACTAAATATAGTGCGAGGAATACTTATCCACAGCTCAGCCGTCACCCGCTCCGCCTTGTTGCGAAAGACTCTGCCATCCTGATCTGGTACATCGGGAAAGGCGATGTAGTGGTCCCATGTGTAAGCCGGCTCATGCCCTCCGCCATACGCAACCAGGCCCGAAAAGTGTAGCCTACACAAAAGATCAAGGATGCCATTGACATGGCATTTATGATCACCTGCAGCCAGAAGCATCCAACCTCTGCCCAAGTGATTAAGATAAATCATTAGCCTCTCTTGTGATTTTCAACATATCAAATAAAAAATAAATGACAACTTATTAAGTAACTTACCTAGCACCAGTGGGCCGAATAGAAGTAGACCATAGAAACTAACTCCATCTACGTATCCTCGAACTGTCCAAAAAATGTGGACAATTCGAAACAGATACGGTTATAGATATGCAAAGATCTACATATTTTTAACCGTATCTGTTTCGAACGGGAGACGTCTAACAAGGTTACGTGATCTATGAACATGATATGATAAAAATGTCTTTTATGTCTCACCTTGTGTCTTGCAAAGTGACAAGCCTAGGACGATGCAATTAAGTGTCTCCTGCAAAAAAAAAGGAAAATAATAGCTTCAATATTAAGCATATAATACACTGTCTTTCACAACAGCTTTTCCCTTTCCACCACCACCTCGCTCGCGCCATAGCGACTATAGCGTCTACCCACCACCACCATCACCTCGCTCGCGCCAAATCGGGATTAGCGTCTACCCACCACCACCATCACCACGCTCGTCATGGCAATTACTACCACCACCACCATCACCACGCTCGTCATGGCAATTACTACCATCACCACCACCACCTCGCTTGCGACATAGCAACTATCACCACCACCACCTCGCTCCCGACATACCGACTACCATGATCACCTCGCTCCCGACATACCGACTACCATCACCACCTCGCTCGCACCACGATGACTAGCACATTCATTCATAGGTAAAAACACTCGCGCCAACTAGGTGTTCAATAACTATAATATGAACAAAAATACACCTGAGGCGGTCAAGGCAGGTCGAGGAGCAGCGGACGTGGCCGGGGTGGAGCCCGGTCGCCGGGGGCCGGTTCGGGGGCGGA
>BCLH01000175.1:240540-252325 GCA_001602315.1 Zoysia pacifica | reverse complement strand
TGTACGGGACCCCTTCTGATTTATTCCAGATTACAGCAGAAACAGGTACTTAGGACACTTGCTGACTGTAGAGCTTCTTCCTGATCTGCGAGAGAGAACACAAGAACATGTAAAGTCACTGTATAAGAGCACGTTTGAAACAGAGGATATTTTCACTTTTCTGTATTTTTTACTATAAAATTAAATTGATTCATACAAAATACCTATGAAATTCCTAAATTCCAAATGGGCATAAAACGTTGCAAGAGAGAACATAAGACCATGGCGTAAGAAAGAGGAACTAGCTCATCCGGGAGGAAACCGCCACGCACCTCAGGGAGCTTCTGCCTGAACGAAACGTTCAGCCTCGCGTCCAGCGTATTGTCGCAGACGATCTTACCGTCGTGCGACGCGAGCACGATGCCTCCGGAGCTGTCCGTCGTCGTCGGAACGAGGGAGAGGATCGAAGGAATCGCGTTATTCCTTAGCCATGGCGAAATGAACCAGCAGGGACAAAAGGTGACGGTGCAACTAGAGCACGACGTACGTACCAGGACGGCCCGTGCGCGTCGCGGGTGTTCCGGTACGGCGGCAGGTAGACCTTGCCGTCGATGATGACCTTGGGGAGGTTGGCCTTGGCCTTCTCGGCGTACTCCTTCTTGGCCGCCTCCAGCACCGCCTCCACCAGGCCGCGGTCCGCCTCCCGGCACCGCAGCACCAGCGACGGCTCCCTCATCCGGAGCAGGCTCTGAAACACACACACACACACACACACACACACACACACACACTGTCTCTGTTAGCTCGATCCCCTTCTGAGTCTCGTCTCCGATCCGATTCACGGAACGAGAAATGCAGGAAGTAGGAACCGATCGACCTGTACGATGAGACCCTTGAGGACCTTCTTGTACCCGGTGGCGTCGTTGGTGACGCGGAGCAGCTCCTCGCCGGCGCTCTCCTTCATCCGGCTGACCGCGGCGTCCTGCGCCTGCAGCACCTCGATGCGCGCCGCGTTCAGCTGCGTCGAGTACTCGCTGCGTGCATGCATGGTCCCGGATACGGTTATTCAAGAACGGCATGATCACTCAGGGTTCACGAATGGACGGGTGGGTGCTCACATCTTCCTGCGGACGTCCACCTGCTTCTCCTTCCGGTCGTACTCCTGCCGGACCCGCCGCTTCTCGGACTCCACCAGCTGCAGCTTCTCGACGTTGAACTCCTGCAGGCCGTGTGTGTAAACGCCAAAATGCCCCCAAATGTCAGTGGGATCTTGTCATAACACGGCAGAAACTGATTAGAGCATTGGCTAATTACCTCCTCTGCGGCCACCGAGATCTCGCTGGCCTTCTCCTCGGCCTCCTGCAGGATGAACCGGACCATCTGCTGGACCTGCTTCCCAACATCGGCGTCGTTCATCTTGGCCGCTCGGCTCGGCTTTCGATCGAGTGCGTGCCCTTGATTATTCTGGTTCCGATCGGGTGATTGATTCTTCCTCGACCGGGATCGATTTTTCTCCGAGTTTACTCTTGGAGATGGATGGACGAGGCGAATGAACGAGAAGACGGAGAGGGAGGCTGGCTTGCGTTGCGCAGAGTTCGGATCAGAGGTGAGGTGGGAACTGGTCGTTGCCCTCCGCGCCAAATTCGGTGCTCGAGCTAGTTTTCCAGTCGCCTCACCTGGGCCGGTGAAGCAACGACTGGGAGTCTCAGCCCGTTCGTAGGGAGATGCCCGGCCCAGCGTGCACTTCGTCCCCGCACTCATAGTGGGATTTTTTTTAGTTGTACGTTCTTTTAAATTGAATTAATCCCTATAAAAATTCATATCCTATGGTTTCATAGTTGTTACACGAAGACTTGTTGCAAATTTACGTAACTAGATGCTCTTTGGAATGAAGGGATTTCTCAAAAAGAAAGAATTTCAAAGAAATCGGTTCAATTTCACAGAAAAATCACAGTATTTAGGGGAAAAAAACCTTTTGTTCGAAAGGGAGCCTTATCCTTTGCTTGAGTTTACATTGAAGGTTCTTTATTACTCCCTCCGTCCTCCATTTAGCTGTCATTTTAGGTGTGGACATGAGAATTAAAAATGATAAAAAAGATAGGATGCGTGAAAATGAGGAGAGAGATAAAGATGTGTTGGTAATAGAAAAAGGTGTATTGGGAAGTGAGAATAACGAGTAAAAAAAGAAAACTTGTAAACTTTAGAATAACAAGTAATTGAAGACGTAGGGAGTAGATCCTATGGGTAGTCTGCCAGCCTATAATTGCAGTCAACGTGAGTTGGTTGTTTTGTTTATTACTCTCTTCGTTCTGAAATAAAAGACTTTTTAAATTTTTTAAACATGCACCTTTGACCACTGTTTTATTCAAAAATTTTATAAAAATATTATTTATTTTATTGTGAAATAATTTATTACTACAAATACTTTAAGCTTGACTTTTTAGTTTTTGAATTTTTACAATTTTTTGAATAAAACAAATAGTCAAATGTCAATTTTAAAAAGTTAAAAATGTTACTTATTGTAGAACAGATGGAGTACCAGTAGAGTTTACAGCTAGAACTAGAGGAGGCAAACATAGCTCCTCTATTAATAGAGTTGGAAAACGAAATAGGAGCAACACACAAACACAAATGATTAATGGCTCGTTTCAGGGAAAACGGTACGTGCAGGTGCCATCATTCTCCAGCCAGATCCTCCATACTCTACAGCTAAGATGTCACTTTTGCTTTTCTTTTCCGGTGAAAAAGACATGGCCCAAATCTTATTACCTTTGATTTTTTTTTTATGTTAGGCAAAGTACTTTAAACCAATGATTGTGGGTACTTTAGTACTGGAAGTACTGGAGTTGTATAAAGGCTACTCTAAGGAGTTGTATAAAGGCTACTCTACTGCTTGCAAGTACGATCCAGGATGCATCATTTGGCAATCAACGGAGACACCTGGATACTAATTACTGAAAAGACATTTGGAAACATATAGGACAGGGAGTAAGTATACAAGCACCGCACAAAATTTGTGAAATACAATACTGATGTCACTGACCCTTTGATTAAAAAACAACAACAAAGTTTTTAGTTCTAAGCAAGTTGAGTTAGGCTAGAGATAAAACCTCAAAAGCCGACTAAAAATGAGTAACAACCAGAAATCAAAATTCAGACACGTAAATTACTAGCCTCCACAAACTCCTATCCAAATCTAACTCTTTGACGATATCCTAACCTTTTATATTTCTCTTCATAGATTTTTATAAGTCAAGTTTGGTCTACCTTTGCTTCTTTTCACACTGTTTGGTTGACTTACTATCCTGTTATGAACCGGTGCCTCCTGTGATATTCGTTAAATATGTTTGAACCACTTCAAACGATGCTGCACAAGCTTCTCCTCAACTAGTGTCACTTTTAATCTGTCTCATATGTCATCGCTCTGAACACAATCTCTTCTCATTTGAGTTTTTGGACACTCTACTCTCATATAGAAACAGAAGGATAAATCGGATAAATAATTCTCACACTTAGGATAATTCAATCTCTAAGTTCAATGCCTGGTGATCAGAAGATGAGAAGCATCAGACAATATGCAGGAAGAACAGACAATGCGTCTGATTGCGTTGTCCATCAGTACAGGCAATTCGTAACAAGAGGCTTCAAGAGCATGACCATGTAGGCTAGCACTACAGATAATAGATGGCGATGGATGAGCATCCCGGACCGCACGGCATGTGCGGACCGCATGTTACATGTACCCTCCCGAGAAGTTTGACACACAGGAGCCAGCGGTTCTCCTCGCTACTGGCTACTGATGAGGATTCCTTTCATCTTCGGCAGGAAGTATTTTATCGGAGACGTTTTTTTTTGTGGTTGTGGATGCCACTGCGACCAGCTCTAATTGTTTGTGAAAATCACACAATATGCAGGAATTATTCAACTCACTGTGTGCATCCTCTCTCCTGTGTCCTGACAGCGTCGCTAGGATGTCCTGAACTTATCTGAACTGATGCTACATGGAACAGGGTTGAGGTTGTACTGCTGATACGAAGCAAAGAAGTTAAATGCCCTGAGGGCGAGACGAGCTGGTACTTTGAGGACTGAGACTGAGAGCCTTGCAACAGAAGGGAAACCAGACCGACAGTTTTTCGGATGGAATCATGGAGGTAATAACTGGACGGCCAATTACCAATTGTGAACACGTACGGTTTTACCCTTCTCGAGGACCACCTGCACCCAACGAGATGACGAGCTGGGCGGCCAGGTACCGACAACCCCGGCGGCGTCCGTGACAACTGACCACCATGCGCGCTCTGCACAGCGCCGTTCCTGGCGAGATGGAGATGAGACGGAGGAGAAGCAACGCCGGTGACCACCACGCGTCCAGATTATTGCCCCGGATCCTGTGCCGGTGCATGGCGACGCCGCAACCACCGCCCGCCGGTCGCCATCGCCCGACCGTCGCCCGTGCCCTGCCGCCTCCGAGACGCCGATGGGCACCGCACCAACCCCTAAGCCTGCGCGGGGGGTGTGCCTCGCCTCGGAGCATCCTTGCTTAGCTTTTTAATCAGCACGCACTTTCGCGTCGATTTTTCTCTCATTCACGGTGAGTGCGCGTCACACAGCAGCTGGTGCATGACTCATGAGCATCCAGGCGGTGGCCACATGCGGTTACACGAATCATCGCGCCGCCGTTACCGGCCAATATCCGAGGACCCGGCCTCACGTTCGGCAACAGCACCCATCCTGTTCCAGATCGCAACACGCTTCGCGCATCAACATCATCGACACGGATCGCAGGAAAAACGGGAGGATGACGCCCTCGATCCCACTCCCAGATCTATCGCGCGGGACTGCGGGAGCCACGAGAAGGAAGGAAAGGTCACCGCGCCGCGAAGCAAAGCGCGCCTCGCCCGCCCGTTCCCGATCGGACAGGCGACCCGGTCGCACGTGCGCCGGCTAGCTAGTGACCACGGCTAGCTAGTGACCTTGGCGAGCTGGTGGACTGGTGGTGCACGTTCCCCGCATCTGACCGCGGCGTGGGCCTGACGCTGCCAGCCTGCGCCTGCATCGCATCGATCGGTTGGCAACTCATCGATTGACCAGAGAGAGACCGGGATTACTCTGACCGCGGCCAATAATTACAGCATTGATGCTGGCTCCGACAGCCATTACCGTAACGTACTGCTCGCTCCGTCGTAAGATATAAGCATTTTTGATATAGTTCAACATTGACTAATAATATTTATAAATTTAAATAATTTTTAATATAAAAAATTACATATTATAAAAATATGTTTCATGAAAAAATTAAGTAACATAATCTATATATAATAAAATATTATTAATTTTATATTATTAATGATTAAAGTTAAAGAAGTTTAACTTTGCTTAAATTCAAAAATAATTATATTTATGGAAGGAGCACCGTAATCCCCTAATATAAGCCCAACAGTAGCGGGTCGTGCATGCTGACAGATGGGGCTAGAGGCTGCCACGGACCCACTGGTCAGACGGCGCGGCGCCTATCCGCAGCTCCTCTGTCTTCTTTCCCAATATGCCCACTTCGGCTCGTCGAAACGCCCGCTGACGCGTGGGGCACGGGACTGGTCGCGGGCCTTTCGGCTAAACAAAACAAAGGCTGGAGCCGCACAGCGCAGAGCTCACGCTCTCCCAGTCCGAGTCCAACGCTACGCGCCTCCCTCCCTCCAGCGCCGTGTCTCTGCGTCTCGTCGGCGCCGCGCAGGAGCGAGCAAAGGGGCAGGCAAGGAAGGAAGGAGGGAGGCAAGCGCGGTAGACCCCGGCCCGGCGACTGCGCTAGAGGGAGGAAGCGGCATTGACCGCGGGAAGGGAGGTCGAGGCGTCGGGCTGAAGTTTGGCTTCCGGATCCGGCGTGTCTCGCCGCGTAGCAGGATCTGCGCTCGTCTGCTGGTCGTTGGAGGTAGTGGCAGCTGCGTCGGTCTGCACAATGCTACGGGTTACCGTTGGGAGGTTCGTTGATGCTGACTTCTTGTTAGGGGATTTGGTGCAGGGTGACCAAGGCGCGTTGCTCCGAGCAGGGCTCCGAGATGGAGGACCTTCTGGGTTCGGAGATCGGGAAGAACGACTACGATTGGTGAGTCGACACTTGACTGCTCGCTCCCCCCTATCCGGTCATTCCAGATTTTTTGTTTCTGTGCTACGTTTAATGAAGATGGCGTACAACCGTTCAAATGCAGTACAAGAGCTGTATTTCCTCCGTGGATTGCCCCCCCCCCCCCCCAAATCAGACTATCTTAGGGATGGATTTGTACGGATCGGTGTTTTGAATGGCTGAAGTTTGATCGCGTCAGTTGAATATGTCTTGAGTTGGCCCTGCTGCGGGAATGGATTTGAATTAATCACTGTTTTGAGCGAGCAAGGAATCTTGATCTCGGAGAGCATAGTATTTGCTAGAGTCGTGTCGTTTTTTTGTGTCGGTTATTGTGATTGATGTGCTTATTTCGCTAAAGATTGCTTTGATGGTGATTGTGGTGGTAGTTGGGAAAAAAATAAGTCGATGTGCAATCCAAAGTTGAAGCACTATATACTCAATTTGAGTTGTTTGTCATGTGTGGGCACTCCCCTTGGAAGACCAGTTTGGAGCTTTGTAATTGACATTCAATAAGTATACACACAATTTTATCTCACGCAAAAGAAACACGGACCAAATAATGGAATAAAATCCATAGGAAATCTTATTGTTGGTGAGGTAGGTCTTAGGATAGTGACCTAGTCCCTCCAGTTCCCTTTCAAAAAAAAAAAAAAGTAGGTCTTAGGTATTTGATATGGCCAATTTGATTGCACAGGCATGAGCATGCTACATAAGGAGCGCCAGTCAAACATACAATTTCCATATTTTTCTTTCATCATTTAAGGATGAAAATTTCAGACTTTTGATGGTGAAGAATGGTTGTTGATTTGTTTGGTTATTTTTATAGTTACAATATGCTAGTCTTCGGTTTCTTGCTTCTTTAATTATGTGTTTCCTCTTGTTAATACATGTTACCATTTTTTTGTACACTGACTTAGTGTATTGTGCTCTACTTTTAGGCTTCTAACTCCACCTGGGACACCCCGTGTTCCTGCACCGGAAGTTGTTGAGAAAACACCATCCAATGTATTACCAAAGCGCACTGTCACCAGATCATCCTCGACTACTAGATCGTCAAGGGTATATTTCGTATTGTGTTTAAGTTTGATTCTTGGATATTGTTATCTGCAAAATTGTCTATTTGTTCCTAGAACATTTATTCTGTAATCATGAACTGCAATCTAAGTCGAGCACACTCAGGTGATACATCAATTAATCGTGATTAATCTGACGACTTAAAAACGTGGGTTGTAGATCATTATAATTTACACTCTCAGTCTCACTTACCGTTATTGGTCTCAGTTCATTAGTGTAGTTTTCACCTTCTTTTACTTGTAATTTTCACCCTTTGTTATAACATGCAGTCTTCAATATCAATCATGTACCACCTGTTGAAGCATATCTAAAATATATCGTGAAAGGCTACCTTAAAATATATCGTGAATGGGTTATCCTGGTGTGGTAGTAGTCCAGAAAAGGAAGTAGAAAGGTTCATTTCAATTTCAATATTAGTTAATCAGGAAAGTAAGAAAGTCAATGATAACACAAGTCCTGCTTTTTATCTACTTCAGAAAAATGTATAACCGCTGGATTTTTTTTTTGGAACAATTATCGTACCAGCTAGTTATGCTGCTTATTAACTATTTCATTGCATTTGCAGCTGGCGGCATCTCAAACAGATAATGGGCATTCCACAGTATCCACTAGACCAGCAAGAAGTAATTCAGTCAGCCGACCTTCCATTCAGTCCACTCTTATGTCTAGCAATAACAGGACATCAGTTCTCAATACAAGCATTTCATCAATCAGTTCAAGACCTACTACCCCAAGTAGGAGAAACAGTACTATAGTTCCACCAAAACAATCTGTTCCAGCTTCACGTCCTATGCCTGCTAGGTCTTCTACTCCTGTAAAAACTCGTCCATCTACACCAGCAAAAATTCGCCCGTCTACACCATCAAGAACCCATCAAACAGCCCCCAACTCAACTGATTCAGCTGCTGCCAAGACCACATCCACACAAAGTTCAAGGCCGTCAACGCCAAATTCTCGGTCCCGTATCATCTCTAATTCATCTTCTGGTTCAACTCAGGCAATGAGCCGCACGAACTCATCTGTTGGTACAATAAGCAGGCCAGGGTCATCCTCTGGTTATGTTCCAGGGATAAGTCGTACCACCTCATTGTCCTCAAGTTCAGTTCCATCAGTTAGCCGTTCGAGCTCACGATCATCTACACCGACACGCCAGCCAGCAAATCCTTCATCAGCCCCCGCTATTGGTCGCTCACCTTCTGTTGGGCGAAGTTCTAGCATCAGTAGCTTTACATCTGCCAGCCGACCTGCAGCTAGTAGTGGCCGGAACTCAGCACCTTCATCTGCTCCATCGTCTCGTCCAAGTTCTCCAAATCCAAGGCCTCGAGCTCCAGTGAGGCCACTTGATATTCCTGATTTCCCAAGTGAAACCCCACCAAATCTAAGGATAAAATTGCCTGAAAGACCATTATCTGCTGGCAGATCACGGCCAGGAGCGGCTTTAGGAATAAGATCAACCCCGAATACTGAACAGTCAGCTGCCTCGGCTCCTGTGAAGAGGGTCTCTGTGCCTGTTGTTGCCCGAAGTAAATATTCAGATGCACCATCAAGGACTCCTCTCACAAATGGACACCAAAATCGACAGGCTGAGAGGTCTGTTATGGACAGCCAAACAAATAGATTCTCGCGGCCTGTCGCAGGCGCAGATAAGGGATTTGGGAGATCAATATCAAAGAAATCACTAGACATGGCAATCAAACACATGGTATGTTCCCTGTGTTCACATCAGCAACATCCTGCATATTTGGTCTCAAATGTTTCATTTTTATCAATTGAGCTCCTTATTTATTTAGTTTTTGAAACATTGGTTTTATTCTGGACATGTCAAGATTCAATCTTTTGTATCTAGTCAGAATTATCATGTTTGTCCTTGGGAAATGTTGCAGTGCATTTCTGGTCACATTTGTAACTCTAGGAAACGCTAAAATGCATCAATTTTTTCACAACAGAGAAATCAGGTCTGCAAGTTAATTTTCAGATGGTTTAATTTAAGAATATTTGTAGCCTGATTTTGTTTTTTTTCCATTTATTTTAAATATATGTTAGTGTGTTTAGCAATACCCTGACTTGATATAAAATGATAACGGCAAATACAGATAGAAAATTTGTTGAAAAAATGTACTGCTCCTCCATGACTGTGATTAGTAAAATGTTTTGTTGAGATGTTAGACTTGTTCAGATAAAAATTGTAGAAATCTGCCTTTTGCATCTATATAGGTAGGAGTATGTCTTTTCAAGGTATGTAAAACTGCACAAGTTTATTAAATGAGCCACTTTAGATATTATTTTGGTCGGTTGAAATGGTGCATACTCGAGCTGCTAGTGAATGGATTATAGCCGTGGTGTCTGTCAAACTGCCAAAGCTTTTTTTTGTTATGAAGCCAACGGGCAAAGCTTAATCCTGTTCGAAGAAGCTAACTTCTCCTACTTGCGCCAGGACATCCGGCAGAACTTGGGCGGCATTCGTTGTGCGTCCCTTTTCCCCCAAAGTATCCGCTCGGCTGCTAACAAAGGCCGGCCAGCTCGTGCTTCAGACCCTGGGCACGTGGCCTCAAACGGCGACCGACACTACGGTGACAACGCCAGCAGCGTTAACGGACACCTCTCAGGAGACTCGAACGGAGCCCTTTCGCGCAACGGCGGCAGCTCCACGGCTTCACCGGATCGGGCGAGCATCGGAACCAAGGACACCCTGAGCGAGCTGGACATGTACGGCAGCTCGCGCTACGAGGCGATGCTGCTGAAGGAGGACGCCAGGAACACGAGCTGGCTGCACGGCTTAGACGACAAGCCCGACCAGAGCCCGGTGTTCGACCACCGGTTCGAGCCGCTGCCGGAGCCGTTCAGCCCGCTGTGACACCGGTTCGCTGCATGTAAAGTCACTTCTGATTGTCACTCGTTCTAGCAGTTGTTTGGTTCCGTTTGTGCCTGGAGTTGTGCACGCGTGTCATCGGTTTTTCTGTTATTTATCCCTGGAGATTGGGTTTCCACTTCCCACGGATTGTTGTACTGCAAAGAGAAGAATATACCATGACGACAGGAACAAGAATATACTATGTGAGTTATTGTAATGCCCTTGGATGGTCATGTTCTGCGAACTTGCAAAAGATTCTTCTTCCGGTTGGACAAGGATGTTAAGCGTGTACTGTACTCCTCTTGATCTCTACAGTGTGTTCTGTTTCTGACTGCAGCTAAGCGCAATAGAAAAGGCGCGGAACTCCAGCAGAGCAGCAGTACGCGCCCGGCGGCGAGCACGGGCTCCGGTCGGGCCGTGGCGGCCCAGCCACGCAACTGGAGAACGAAACTGCGATCCCAATTTCCACTCCATGCCTCTGGTGCCGAAGGACATCAGCGATCGCGTTTCCAGGGTTCCTCTATCCAGACCCGTTGGACAGATCCACACAGCTTTTGTGAGGGTTAGGACCACGAAAGCATAACCTCTTATCCACGCCTCGCGAGTCGCGACCATAGTCGTTGCTGAGTCGGCCTCGCTCGATCGCAAGCCGTGAGGTCTGAGACCTCGTCGCCCGGCAAAAGGACTCGTGCCCATCGCGGTCGTTGCAGCTTGATTTCTGACGTTGGCAGAACAGAAGCAGCGGTTCAGCTATTGAAATCGCCTCTGTTCAGACATAGGCCCTTTTTGTTTTCACTACCACTTCTGCGATTCCGCTTCTGCTATCGATATTGAAAACAAACACATCGATTTTGTCCATCGATTCTCACAATCCGAGCCACCGATTCCCAAAATCTTGGAATCGATTCGAATGGAGCTTGTGACCGATTTTGTCTGACCAAAAGACTGTAGTGCCATTGAATTTAATTTTGAACGGTTAATCTTCTGAAATTTAAATAAGTTCTCTTAAGTTTACAAAGTTTTCGAAAGCTATTCCATTAGTTTCGTCTCGTCGAGATCTTCGTGTAGGTACCTCTCCGAGTTTTGAGTTTGGAATGTTTAAATCTCATCATTTGAATTTGAATTTAATTTTAAATGTTTAATATTTATTTTTTAATTTTAGGTATGTCTCCTCAAATTATTAATTTGTAAATAGATTTATGTGTTTCCTAGTAATCATATATGAAAAGCAATGCCAACATGCCAGCAAATACACTTGAGGGTATTTCAGTATTTTACTGTGTAGATACAGTGAAACAACACTACTAGAATCCAGGCAAAGAAACAGATATTAGCTTTTGTCCTTGCAGCTTTTCACAATCTAGCTATTGAAAATCTATAATCCAAAAGCTGATTTTGAGAATCTATAATGGAAACAAACATGCCCATGACCGGGTTGTCTGCAATGTGAGCTGCAGGACTATTCTGATCACTCTGGACAGACATGACCGTATTGGTCGCCAGTAGTGTTGGCCAAACAGGCGGCCCGACACGGCCCCGTCCGAGCACGAAAAAGCACGACCCATTTAATTTCGGGCCGGCACGGCTCACCTTATTATTGGGCCGTGCCATGCCAGCCCATGAGCTCCAGCTTTGGCTCACGGCACGGTCCGAAAAAGCTCAGCTGTGCCGAGCCTGCCCGATTGGCACACTGGCCCACTAAACGCGCGCGGACCATTAGGCGCGAGCGGCTCGGGGCGGTGGCGGCGCGGGTGTTGGTGGCG
>BCLH01000175.1:218373-240434 GCA_001602315.1 Zoysia pacifica | reverse complement strand
GCGGCTTGGGGCAGCGAACGCAGGGCGATGGCAATGGCGCGGCTCAGGAACCCTAACCGACCGCCTGGAAGCTGGGAGCCTGGGATGTGGGCTAAGTTTCTTATACATGTTCGTTAATGGGCCGGTGTAACAGGCCGTGCTGATTAATTGGTCGTGGTCTTCACAGGCTTTACGAGCTGATGATTAATCGGGCCATGCTCGTGCCGCTCATCGGGCTGACCTCTCAGCCCAGGCACGGCCCGTTGCCTGTGCCGGGCCGGCTCGGGCACAAAATTCATTGGGCCGTGCCGTGTTTGGGTCGGGCCAAAAAATTGTGCTTTGGGTCGGCCCACAAAGCACAGCCCATATAGCCATCTCTAGTCGCTTTCATGCTACTCCCCCTTTTTTTTTGGAACTACCTGAATGTCCTCCTACCAACATGAAGAAGAAGCTAGCATGCTGGAAATAATAATAAAAAAGGGTTACGTCTTATGGTGTCCGCCGCTTCATGTGCTGACCAGCACACTGTTCATCATCCAACCATGTTTGCGCAAAGCTGTCGTTGGTGAATCGTGATTCCAAGATCTCAAGGCTGTTAGCTGTATTGTAAGGACGACATATCTCTATCATTTGATCTCGATGCGTTGATTCTCTAATAATATTTATATTCTACTACCTCCGTTTTCGAGAATATAAGCATTTCTTACTTCTTCCCACCATCACAAACTAAAAGTGAAAAGGCAAAAATGCCCCATTGGACCCACCATCAGGTGGGAGTTGCAACTCCATCCTCGTTGTCGCATGCCCCCCAACTCACCCCCACATGCCTCTGGCCCTCCATTGCTGCTCCGCTAGCTCAGCCCAACGTGCCTCCAATCCTCCGCCGTCACCGCCCCCGCACGCTTCCACTATCACCCCCTCATCCTCGCCATCGAGGTCTCGCCCCCACTCACACACATGTTTCCCCTTCCTCTTAACTTGCTAGCAATGGATCCCTTCCTCTCCCTAGCGACGATGGTGGGTCCAAGTATTCATTGATCGCGGTGACACACTCTAGCTCCACCTCTATAATATGAAGCCACTTTGCAGCGGCGCGCTCCACAGTGGATTTGGATGGCATCCACGCAGTGAAGGATTTGGGTAGGGAACGGTGGGAGAGGGAGTAGGCAGTGTGGGGATAAAACGCGTTTTATTGTGGGGCTCACTATCAGATGCTTATATTTATAGACAAAGCTCATGTCTTATAAACTCATATTGATGGATAGAAGTAGTATCATCGAATCTTTAATTGCATAGAGAGTAGCACCATGCAACTGTTTAAAATTAATCGGTAGAAATCAGTTTAGCTCAATTACTAAAATCAACATGTTTCCAAAAACACAAACTGTGAAATTGTAAAAAAAAAAATTTGACCGATTTTGTCAATAAACCATTACTTCTAATTTTTTTCACTGTTTAAAACCGAGCAGTCCAGCTGTGCCAACGTTCTTCCGCCGGCCCACACGTAGGACTCCGTCGCTCGATCCAGGGCTCCGGCGCCGCCAGGACGGGGCCCACGCCGACGCCCGCCGCGCGTGACCACTCGCGCCACCATATGGTCCGTGTCGGGGCAGTTCCGTCACTCGCCGCCCGGTCCTTCGTCCATCGCGCACGCGCCCGCTTAAACTCACAGTCAGGCAGGCGCGCGCGCACCCCGCACACTCCTTCCACTTCCTCCCGCGGTTTCAGGGCATCACTGCGCAAGCCGCAGCAGCTGCCAGGAGACGGAGGCGGGGAAGGTACCAGGGTGGGAGAGCCCTAGCTGCCGCGGTGCCCGCTCTCCGGACGCGAGGAGGAAGGACGGGAGGAGAGACCGCGGGAGGCGGTGGTCGGGCCGGCGCCGGCGGCGGGGGGCAAATGCTGGCCGGTCCCGCGGCAGATCGGGCTGCTTTCCTGGCGCGGCTGGACCTGGGCGGTGGGCGGAAGCCTCGATCCTGAGTTGGCCGCGCGGGCGGCGACTCCGAGAGGGCGGTCGGTGTCCTGTTTGGTGGTGACGTCTTGGAGGACGGAATTCTCCTGCCTCCCCCCACCGTCGGCTCTTCTACGAGGTATGGCACAATTCAGAGCTCTGTTGTGTTTTCCAAATTCTGCAAACCGTGAAAACGTCTTGCGCTCTGTGGGATACAGTTGCAGGAAAGCAAATCGTGCTTTCTTAAAACCTGTTCCGATTTGGCGACGCGTGCTCGTGCTTTTGTCTTTAGACAAAGCGGAAAGCGAATGCACTAGAATTGCGCTTTTGTTAGCGTTCTAGACGAATCGAGCAGTTCGAATCAGCATAGCCATCGGTACCTTC
The DNA here is from genome assembly GCA_001602315.1 of Zoysia pacifica. Classification (NCBI taxonomy): domain Eukaryota; kingdom Viridiplantae; phylum Streptophyta; class Magnoliopsida; order Poales; family Poaceae; genus Zoysia; species Zoysia pacifica. The sequence goes on along the minus strand of BCLH01000175.1, from coordinate 238,123 downwards.
AGCCTGGTGAGTGGTGATGAACCAACATTTTTAAACCAGTATATGGTGGTGATTTGACGGCCCCATTCCTGTGAAAAGAAGTATAAATTTGAACCTATAAACAGTCAGAAAAGAAATCTGAAGAATTATGCAATACTAGAAGAGTAGGTCAGATATGTTGGCAGCTTGCAGTAGTAGCTTTTACATGTGCAATCCCCGAGCTTGATACACAAGGGGATGTGTCATGTGTGGACTCTTAATAATCTACTGGTACAACCACTGTCGCATCTGTCGTTTGGAGCTGTTGAGGCAGCGATGCGACGCCTCTTGCTCTTCTTTTGTCCTTTGGTGTTGGATTGAGATGCCTCCTTCGCCCTTGCTGTGCTGCCCATGGTCGCCCCCATCAATGGGCTAGCAGAGCCCCACCCTGCTTGGCAACAGTATTCCCTTTGGTTTCTTGCATCTGAGACCACCTGCTTTTATGTGCTGGACTTTTGGTTTCGTGCTGACCTTTTTTCAAAGCATTCGATCCTTGAGAAAACACATTAGGTGTAGTAACTGAGTCTACGTTAGGTGTTCCACAGCTCGGCTTTTGTGTAAGTTACACATGTGCAGGGTAGTCCACTAACGTGCCGTGCCTGCCTTTCGAAGTCCTGTAGGAGTAGTGTTTTGTCACTACCCTTGTGTCCTTTCGAATTAGCCCAAATGTTTAGGTGCGATGGCTATTTTTTTTTGTTGCTACGCAGTGGAGTTATCCTTTTTCAGAAATATTTAAAGATTGGTTTTATTTTTTGGCTAAAAGGTATGATGTCACGTCATCTAGCTCGAGTTTTCGAAAAGAACTCGAAACTGGCAGATTTGCTTGCGTTGAGATCTTGGTTGGTTGAGGTTAAAGAAAAGTTGGGATGTACTAGTATCATTCTTATTTTTTTGTTTCATTTTAGTTCTATTTTATAGATAAGGTTGCTTTGTGGCAGTTGAGGAATCCGATGTGACCTTGCAAGCATTAATGCAGGCAGCAATCATTATCACATAAATTCTCATTCATTTCAATAACGATCCTACACCGGCTATCTGTACCAGTGATGGCATGTACTACTAGTTAAGACGCAAAATATAGGTTCCTCGTTATAGTAAATGGTGGCTAAGGGCAGTGGCCATGGAATAGAGCTGATTTTTTTCAAAAAAAAAAAAACTGTATATTTAGATTTTTACTAGCTGCACATGTTGTTCGTCAAGATTCTACGAGTCTCACAATACTTGCCATTATTCTTTACTGTACCAAAAATGGCACTATTCAATGCACAAGATTTGGAGAGAAAAAAAACACTTCGGTGCAATATCTGTTATTCAAATTCTACTGCATTTCTACATTTTTTACTCTTTGAAACCTGAACTCTTACGCTGTTATCTTTAATGTCCCACTATCAGTTGATATTGTTTCCCTTTTATGTGGCAGGAGCAATGTACAGTTGAAATGATGAGAACTCGTGGACTATAACTCTTGTTTCTCCTTATTCTTCAATCAGATCCTATCAATGTGGCATCTCAGGCTTATTTTTCACTTTTCTCTTCTCTTCGTGCACATTCCTTGTGCCAGGGGTGCAGACATTAGATCCGATAAGCAGGCTCTTCTTGCATTTGCTGCATCAGTACGCCATGGCAGGAAGCTCAACTGGACCCAAACAACCCAAATATGCACATCCTGGGTCGGGATTACATGCACGCGTGACGGGAAGCGTGTGAGTGAAGTCCGGCTACCTGCAGTAGGGCTCATTGGTCCTATTCCCCCAGGCACACTTGGGAAGCTTGATGCACTGGAGGCGTTGAGTCTTAGATCCAATCTTCTTACTGTTAATCTCCCACCGGATGTAGCATCCATTCCTTCCCTGCATTCTCTATATCTTCAGCACAACAAGTTATCTGGAATCATACCGAGTTCGCTATCTTCCAGTCTAACATTCTTAGACCTGTCCTACAACTCATTCGTTGGAGAAATCCCGCTGGAAGTGCAAAATATCACTGAACTGACTGCATTGCTTCTCCAGAACAACTCTCTTTCTGGACCCATACCTGACCTACACCTTCCCAAATTGAGACACTTGAATTTGAGCAACAACAATCTGAGTGGGCCTATACCACCCTCACTGCAGAAGTTCCCAGCCAGTTCTTTCTTGGGAAATGCCTTTCTTTGTGGATCTCCATTGGAACCATGTCCAGGAACCTCACCTTCTCCTTCTCCAGTATCACCATTGCCCTCAAATACGAAAAGTTTCTGGAACAAGCTCAGCCTTGGTATCAAAATCGCAATAATTGCTGGAGGAACAGTAGCATTATTGTTTGTGCTTATCATCCTGTTGGTATGCATCTTCAAAAGAAAAGGCACAGAGCCTGGCACAGCATCATCTTCATCGAAAGGTAAGGCTGTTGCAGGTGGAAGGGGAGAAAAATCCAAAGGAGAATACAGCAGTGGTATTCAAGAAGCAGAGCGAAACAAATTGTTTTTCTTTGAAGGATGTTCATATAACTTTGACTTGGAGGATCTGCTAAGAGCATCAGCTGAAGTCCTTGGCAAAGGAAGCTACGGAACTACCTACAAAGCTGTTCTAGAGGATGGCACAACAGTGGTGGTCAAGAGAATAAAGGAGGTGGTTGCAGGAAAAAGGGACTTTGAACAGCAGATGGAGCTAATTGGCAAGGTTGGTCAACATCAGAATGTTGCTCCGTTGCGTGCTTACTATTACTCCAAGGATGAGAAGTTATTGGTGTATGACTATGTCGAGTTGGGTAGCCTTTCTGCTGCTTTGCATGGTATGCTCCTTCAAATCACTTTTCAATATTAATGATTTCATTGCCTGTCAGAGTAGAAGCATGAATTTTATTCAATGAACTACTAAGTTTAACCTAGAAATATAAGTATTCCCTCCGTTTCAAAATATAATTATTTCTAGGTTTAGTCAAAGTCAATTTTTTATCACTTTGACCATTAATAATGAAGAATTAATAATGTTTTATCATATAAAAAATTATATTTGTAATTTTCTAGTAGATAGTATTAGTAAAAGTTAAATGAATTTACTTTTATCCAAATCTAGAAATGCTTGTATTTTAGAACGGAGGTAGTAACTTAAATTGGTGCTTCATTACGGGCTGTTGCTTGAGCAAAACATATTCAAGGCCTTTTAGGTGCTTCGGCACTTCACATTTTCATTGCATGCTAGTGCATTTGGATTCATCTGAACAGTATATTTAGAGGACTACACTCGTAATGTACACTGCCTTTTGTCACTAGGTTTTATCCTTCTGAAAACAAAATATGTTGCTGTTTTTTTTTTTGGATACCCAACAACAGTTTTGGAGTAACCATAAAGTCAGAACTAATTCGTAGCTAGAAGTTTTAGGCTTTTGAGCTCTTTGTATGTTCTGGCCTTTGCAAGTGGCGGTCCCATAATGCCTTACTTTTCCATCACCTACCATAAGACCTATATGAATTTGAATGAGTCTACCAGCACTTAAATGGCTAATATTTTACCGCAAGTTGGGTGTGGATGTAGATCTAGTGTAGGGGGTGTAAATAGGTGATACAACAAATTTAGTTTTCCAGTCAGGATTTAAGGGACTGAATAAGCAGAATGTAATAAAGTAGATGCAATTTGAAGCCTTGCCTTTATGGCATTTCTATTGTTCTTGCTTATCATCTGAAAGTATTGACTTACTCGTTAATATGTATTTGTATTGACCCAAAAATATGTGATAAATATGCAGGGAATAAAGCTGCTGGGAGAACTCCAATGGACTGGGAGACGAGAGTAAAAATAGCTCTTGGTGCTGCCCATGGGTTGGCCTATCTTCATGCTGAGGGTGGTGGGAAATTCATCCATGGGAACATAAAGTCCAGCAACATCCTTATTTCAAATGAACTAAGTGCTTGTGTTACAGAGTTTGGCATCGCCCAGCTTATGGCCCCACCTCATGTTCACCCGCGGCTCATCGGGTACCGTGCACCTGAGGTCCTCGAGACCAAGAAACAAACACAGAAATCTGATGTCTACAGCTTCGGTGTACTGCTCCTTGAGATGCTAACAGGAAAAGCTCCTCTTAGATCCCCCAGTCGCCAGGATTTCATTGAACACCTCCCCAGGTGGGTACAATCTGTGGTTCGAGAAGAATGGACATCAGAGGTTTTTGACGCCGACTTGTTAAAGCACCCGAATATTGAGGATGAGATGGTACAGATGCTTCAGCTTGCAATGGCATGTGTCGCTGTTTTTCCTGAACAGCGGCCTCGAATGGAGGAGGTGGTCAGTAGGATCGAAGAGATTCGGAACTCATACTCACAAACCAGGACGTCCCCTGAGGACAGGCCCTAGCAGGGACCCTTCTAAATCACCTGATAGCAAGTAACAACATGCCATCTAGACAGAATAGCTTTAACAGTTTCTTCCTGCAAAGTTGACAGCTGTGTGTTTAGTGTGCCCAGTGTGGCTCTGCTCTTGATTTCTGATCATTTTTTAGTATATTTATTTTTCATTATTAGTTCCTTGATGGTAATACTCCTAATGTTCCATTCCATTTCTACCCCTGCTGATTATCATAGGGTGCCAATTTGTTATTGTGCTACGGTTTAATTTGAGACAAGTCTTTGAAGTCTGATTTGTTGAAATGAGCATTCTGCTTTTGCCACGTGCTTCTGGCCAAGATTACTTTGTTTGACTGTTGAGTCATGAGTTGTTCACCTTTTCTGAACTCTTAATCCCTTACGGACTGATTGGTGCACGAAGCTGGTAGTGGTACCAGTTACACAGAATGGAATGCCCTGTTGCATCTGAGTTTGCTCGGAGTCCGGATAAATCCTAAACATGGATTGGTGGTCCAAAGGAGACTGCTGTGAGCACGACTTGACCGGCGAATTCAAAGATTGGTGGCGACTGTCAGAAAACAAAAACATCGACGCATTTCATTGCATGCTCAGAAGAAGAAGAAGAAGAAATTATCTCCAAAAATTTTTTTGACCAAAGCGCGTGCATCATCTTCGGATTCTTGGATGGGATCCAGAGTGGTCCACAATGTCGACATTTCAACTTCATCGCAATTCAGTGGTTCACATTGTTATTCTCAACTAGTTTTATCAGGTGGGGCCGTGCCCTAACCGGCTGCCTCCCCTCCATTCGTGTATTTTTCTGTCACAAAATAAATGTTATTTTAGATTTTCAAACTTTACTTTTAACCATTCATTTTATTAAAAAAATTTGTAAATTATTATTTATTTTATTATAAAATAATTTATTATTGAAAAATATTTTAAACATAATTAATTTGTTTTTGTATTTTTTTTGAATTCTTTTTAATAAAATGAATGATCAAACCTTGATTTTAAAAAGTCTAATTTAGAACCGAGAGAGTACTGTATAATCGTGTAATGCAGTAATGGCATCCGTGTTGGATGAGCAATGGTTCTGGTCTTCACAGTTTGGGAGGAAAGCCAAAGGCCCGTCTGTATCTTGACGCCAAAGCGCGCGTCCTGGAGTAGAAATGAACAGTACCTTTACGCACGCGTAAGGACTTTGCCAAGTCAAACTAAAATGCGTAAGGAGTAGTATACTAGTATTTGCTAATCTTTTCATACGACGAAAGGATCTCAACAATCGTGTGCAACTTGCCACAACAACGGTTGTCAACTCGTTAAGATCGACCAGCGAAAGAATCAGTCTCGTCTTCAGCAGGATAATGCCTTTGGCTCCTCTTTACCATATTCCTCACCTGCCTCTCCCTCAAGAAGGATTCAAAGACTGCGCTTGTTAAGGTTGCCGGCCGTGCTTTGTCTCTTGAGCAATTAGTGGTGCAGCTGCAACGTATTGTTCCCGGCAACTGGACATGGGAGCCGGTGCAGCATTATGATGGCTCTTTTATAGTGGTTTTTCCTTCTAAATCAGAGCTACAGAGATCTATTGCTTTTGGTGGTGCTGATGTTCATGAGAATGGCATTTCCACGAGCATTCGTCTTGAGTTTGAAGAGTGGCATAGTAAGGAGGAAGGTTTTCTGCTTCCTAAGGTTTTGGTTCGGGTTTTTGGCATCTGTATGAAGTTGCGGGAGTTCTGGAGTTTTGGGCTGTTGGTTCTCTGTTTGGTTCTACCCAAATGGTTGATATGAAGGCTACTCGGAATAATAAATTCGGTAGAATTTTAGTGGCAGTGTTGGATCCCAATCTTATTCCAGAGAATCTAGATGTGGTGATAGGGGATCACTACTTTGAGCTCAAGTTTGAAAAGGAGTTGCTGGGTTTGGATCAGAATGGTGAACAAATTGAGCTTGTTATTCACGAAGGGAAGGGTGGTGGTAATGGGAATGTGGAAGAAGAGGGTAATGATGATCTGGATTGTGCTAGAGATGCTGAACTCTCAAAGAATGTTGATATGGTGTTTGAAACCAGTGGTAGTACTCCATCTATTAGTAAAGGAGCAGCAAGTGATGATCTTATGGAAAATGTGGAGGAAAATTTAGAGGGTAAGATTAAACGGCTTGCAGAGGAATAATTGATATGGCAGTAAACAACACCATTGAGAGGTGCTGTGATCTGGTTTTGGCTGAAGAAGATGATGAGATGTTTGAGGGGCGTGTGACTGAGGTGGTCTCAGATGATGAGAATGAGTTATTGAGCTTTCAGGCCAATGATGTGAGGGCAAAGGGAGGCGATATGGTGGCGGGGTATGTCTCTGGTTTTGGTTTTCAGGAGGGGAGGCAGCAGATAGCATGTTCATCGCACCTATGCAAGAGGCCTTGCCGTCACTCTTGGAGTCTATAATTCAGCCACCCATGCTAGACATGGATCGGTCGGACCCTGGTGGCAATGGAGCTGTGGTTTTGCAACAAGATAGACTTCGGAATGATGAGGGCGCTGTGATGAGCGTGTGCGAGGCTGCCGCTCCTGTGGCTTCTCTAGGAACGGCTCAGGAGCAAGTTGCCCGTAACACCTCTGGTGGACAGCAACATTCCAAGCTTTTCAAAGGTTCTTTATCCGGCGCTTTCAGCGCTGCAGTAGGGATCAAGGAGGCCTTGTCAACTCCAACTCGTTCCAGTCCTCGTCTGGCAAAGGTAGCGGATTTGCGTGTGATGGAGAAGGCGCAGAAACGTGCAGCCTGGAAGAACTTGGAATCAAGTGAAGGTAATTTATCGCTTCCCTCTTTCTCCTCTTTTCCTGAAGGGGTTGTTAGCTGGAGTCTTAAGAATATAGGTGTTTCTCTTGGGAAAGATGATAGTGCTGTTTCTGCATCTATTAATCTTTTGAGATCTTTGGTGAGTAAGAGAACTCGTCAATCTCTTTCTAGTAAAGAGCAGAATGAGGATCTAGTTTCTGAGTTTTTCAGCTCCGATGATGATGATGATTTAGAAAATATTACTCTTGGTCACTTATGTGGTGACCTCATGGAGGAGGTAATGGATGATGACAGTGATCACCTAAGTCATGAGTTCCAAGCTGTCTTTAAAAAGAATAAATCAAAGTCATCATCTAGGAAGAAGAAAGCTGCTAAGATTAGAATGGTCAGGAAAAATAAAAATACTTCACAATGAAAGAAATCTTTTGGAATAGCAAAGGTCTTAGGGACTTGGCTAAATTTAGGTTCCTCTCGGATCTTTCACAGGAGCAGAAGCTAGACTTCATTGCTCTCCTTGAGACAGGAAAAAAAGAGTTCTCACAACAGATTCTAAACAACATTTGTGGGGGTCAAAACTTTCTTTGGCACTGGACTGAACCACATGGAAGGTCCAGGGGCATCCTTCTAGGAATTGACTTGGAAGTTTTTGACATAGGGGGAATAGTTGAAGGTGACTTCTTCGTTATGTTCCTTCTAAGGAACAAGGATGATGGCTTCCAATGGGTCCTTATAGCAGTGTATGGGGCTGCTCAAGAGGAATTCAAGGAAGCTTTCCTTACAGAACTTGTCCAAACCTCAGCTAAGATCACGTTGCCATACTCATGTGGGGGTGGGAGGATTTCAATATCATTAGAAATTCTCGAGAAAGAATAATGATAGGTTTGATAACAGATGGCCCTTTCTTTTCAACGCTGTTATAGACAGCTTGGACTTAAGAGAATTAGAGTTATCGAATCGCAAGTTTACTTGGGCAAACTCGAGGGCAGTCCCAACTTATGAAAGGCTAGATTGAATTCTTGTATCCACAGAGTGGGAATCCAAATTTCCACTCTCAACTGTTCAAGCCTTGAACAGGGATATTTCAGATCATACCTCAATCCTGTTGGACTCTGGTAGTGGCACTCATGGTTGTAAACAACCATTGTTCAGGTTTGAGCTTAGGTGGCTCATTCGAGATGGTTTCTATGAGTTGGTGGCAGATGTATGGAATAAAGAACAAAGAGGTCATACGCCGTTACATTGTTGGCAATTTAAAATCCAAAGACTTAGGCAGTTCCTAGGAGGATGGGCAAAGGATACGAATGGAAAATATAAAAAGGAGAAACTAGAACTTATTGAGAAAGCTGATGTTTTAGACAAAAAAGTTGAAACACAACTTTTAAGTTGCAGCGAACTTGATCTAAAACACAGTCTAAAAGACCGCTTAGCCCAGTTGCTTCGAGAGGAGGAGTTAAAATGGTACCAACGAGCCAAAACAACTAAGTTGTTGCATGGTGATTGTAATACTAAGTATTTTTATCTAGCGGCCAATGGTAAGCGCATGAAGACTAGGATTTTTCAGCTCGAACAAGAAGAGAGAATTATAGTTGGGAAGAAAATCTTAAGAGCTACTCCTATATCACCAACTATTATAAAACATTATTTGGTGCCCCTATGAAGAATGATTTTTGCTTAATTGAGACACATAGGGAAGATATTCCTCAGGTCTCTAATTTGGAAAATGTCATTCTTACTAGTGGCTTCTCTGAGCAAGAAGTTAAAGCGGCTATCTTTTAAATGGAGCATAACAAAGCACCAGGTCCAAATGGATTCCCAGCAGTGTTTTACCAAACCTTCTGGGAGCTTATCAAAGGCGATCTAATGGCGCTCTTTCATGAGTTCCACAAAGGGGAGCTTCCTTTGTTTAGCCTTAATTTTGGCATCATTAAACTCTTGCCAAAAGAGAAAGAAGCAAAACAGATTCAACAATTCAGACCGATTTATATGTTAAATGTTAGCTTCAAAATTATGGAGGGAATGGCTCTAGTAGCCCAAAAGGTCATAAAACCGTCTCAAACGGCTTTTATGTCTAGAAGATATATTATGGAGGGAGTGGTGATTTTGCATGAGACTATCCACGAGATGCATAGAAAAAAAATGGATGGCGTTATCTTAAAACTTGATTTTGAAAAAGTGTATGACAAGGTCAACTGGTTTTTCTTGCAACAAGCGTTGAGAATGAAAGGCTTCTCACCATTATGGTGTAAGTGGATTGACCAAATTGTACGTGGAGGAAGTGTTGGTATTAAGGTTAATGATGATATTGATCACTATTTTCAGACAAAGAAAGGATTACGGCAGGGAGACCCTCTCTCACCAATCCTTTTTAATTTAGTGGCTGATATGTTGGCTATCCTCATTGAAAGAGCTAAAAATAATGGAAGTTTTAGGGGATTGATCCCGCATCTGGTGGATGATAGACTCTCCATACTCCAATATGCAGATGATACAATCCTTTTTATGGAACATGACCTAGATCAGACCAAACAAGTTAAACTAGTTTTAAGTGTGTTTGAGCAATTATCGGGTTTAAAGATCAATTTCCATAAAAGTGAGCTCTTTTGTTATGGGGTAGCTAAAGATAGGGTTGATGATTATGCGAATGTCTTTGGATGTAAAACAGGGTCTACTCCTTTTAAGTATCTTGGTATTCCAATGCACCATAGGAAGTTGTCCAATAGTGATTAGCTGGTCATAGAGGACAAATTTCAAAAAAGGTTGTCTAGTTGGAAAGGTAAGCTTCTCTCAGTGGGAGGACGGCTAGTCTTAATTAACTCAGTTTTGACTAGCTTAGCCATGTTTATGTTGTCTTTTTTTGAAGTCCCTAGGGTAGTGCTTCAAAAACTAGACTATTATCGGTCTAGATTTTTCTGGCAGTGCGATGAGCATAAGAAAAAGTATAGGCTCACTAAGTGGAGCATCCTGTGCACACCCAAAGAATATGGTGGGTTGGAAATACTAAATCTTGACATACAGAATAAATGCCTTTTAAGCAAATGGTTGTTTAAACTCCTTAATGAGGAAGGGGTTTGGCAAGACGTGTTAGGAAGGAAGTACTTGTCTAACAAAACCTTAACTCAAGTTAAGAAAAAGCCAGGTGATTCTCATTTTTGGTCCAGTTTGATGAAAGTCAAAGACCTTTTCTTAGCAAGAGGTTCATTCCAATTGCATAGTGGTACGAAGATCCGTTTCTGGGAGGACACTTGGTTAGGTGATGTGCCTTTGAAGGTGGAATACCCCTCTCTTTATAATATTGTGAGAAGAAAGGATGCAACAGTAGCTACGGTACTAAGTACTATACCGTTGAATATCTCCTTTAGACGAGCATTTAAAGATAATAACTTATATGCTTGGTATAACCTTGTATCAAAAGTTATGTCTATTAACTTATCTAACAATAAGGATGTTTTCATTTGGAGCTTACACAATAGCGGACTTTTCTCTGTGAGTTCAATGTACAAATCTGTGATCCAAAATGGAGTAGTGCCCTCTAAATGCATGATTTGGAAAGTTAAGGTACCACTAAAAATTAAAATTTTTCTTTGGTATCTTTCGAAGGGTGTCACCCTCACAAAAGATAATCTTGCAAAAAGAAACTGGCAAGGTAGTTTACAATGTTGTTCTTGTAGGTCTTTAGAGACTATACAACATTTGTTTTTTGACTGCCATTTTGCTCGGTTTCTTTGGAACACAGTTTTTATCACCTTTGGGCTCCAACCACCTGCTAATTTCTCCGATCTGTTTGGTTCTTGGCTTTGTGGTGTTTCACGGAAGCTAAAAACCCAGATTTTTGTAGGAGTTGCAGCATTGTGTTGGGCCATTTGGTTGAATCGAAATGATATGGTGTTTAATAATGCCAAATCTAACACTTTTATGCAGGTAATTTTCAGGGCGACATATTTGCATAATGAAGATGAAGCACGACCTGTTTTTAAGATGCTTAGGCGACGCCTAGTCATCCAGGCGAGAAATGGGACCGGGCGTCCTGCCTGCCTTCTTCATCGGCGGTATGGCATCCGCCCCCATGATGTTAGGCATCGCCTTGGCGCCATTAGGTGTCGTCTAGACGCCTAAGTAGGAGAAGCGGATGCCCTAACGAGCGGCTCCAGGGGATTGAGCGGGAAAGCTCGGGCGCGCGCGGGAAACAGAGGGCGCGTCGGCGGAAAAAAGCTCGGGCGTGTGCGGGAGGGAAAGAAAGAGGGCGCGCCACTCACCAGCCGCGCCACATATAAGATCAGAGAGAGAGAGAGAGAGAGAGTGAAGAGAGGGCAAGCACCTGAAGCAGCGGCGGCGACAGGACCTCCCCTTCCTCTCCAGCAACTTTGCTCCTCCATTTGCTACACCTTCATCCTCCCCTCCTCGCTGGCGCCTGAGCAACCTGAAGCAATGGCGTTGGTGGGTGACTCCTTCCCCCTTCTCCTCCCCTCCCCCTCGCATGTCCCCTTTCCTCTCTTCCTCTCCTCAACGGTCTAGCCTTCTCTGCTCTGTTTTATGCCTCTGTGCAGCTGGTTGTGCGGCTCAATAGTTTGTGCTTTGTGCCTATCATTTGCTTAATATAACCATGTTTTGGAGATTATTATATTGTTGTGGTCAGTGGTCAGTTGGTCACTAAGCACTAGCAGATTAGTTTAATACAAAGTTTGATACCTCATACCTGTGTAAGTGCTTTTATGGTTTACCTTTTAATACTGGTCTCCTTTGCTTATTTATATGCAGTAGGGTAGAATTGAACTGATGGCAAGTCCAGCTTCAGTCAGCTGTGATTATGATCCCAAGACTGATCCAGCAAGGAAGGCAAAATCAAATGATCTAGGCTGAAAGTATGGCTACTGGTCAAACCTTCAAAATCGAGATGAAGTGACATGCATCCTTTGTGACACCAAGGTGCGTGGAGGGATTAAAAGGTTGAAGCAGCATTTGGCAGGTGGCTTTGTAGATACAAGAATGTGTGCCAAAACTACTACTGAATTAAGAAAGGAGATGACAACATATTTGGAGAAGAACAAAAGGAGGAGGCCTTTATTTCTAGATAATGATGATGATGAAAATGCAGATGTTGTGGAGGTGGTATAAGATGATGGTGCAGTAGATGATTTGGCTAATCGTGTGCAATCCCAAGCCTCCATTGTGCATCTAAGCTCAGGGACAGCAGCCAAACAATGACATGCTGCCTTCCAATTCAAGGCGACAGTGACAGCAAAACCAAAGGCAAAAAAGACAATAGTCGAGATAATGAGAAAGACGCCTGAAGAGATAGTTGATGAAAGACGGTCAAACTCATCTCAGCCCACAATTGAGGCCAAGGCAAAGATAAAAGAGCAGAAAGAATATGTGGACATGCAGTGGGCTTTATGGTTCTATAAGTATGGGGTACCCTTTAATGCAGCAGCTTCAAGGCAATTTCAGATAGCAATTGAGGCCACAGCACAATATGGTTCTAGGTACAAGCCTCCTACACCTTATCAGCTTGGTGAGCCATTGCTTAAAGAGGCTGTGAAAACAACAAGTGAACAGAGAAAGGACCATGAGAGGGCTTGGAAGCACTACGGCTGCACATTGATGTCCGATGGCTGGTACGACAAGAGGGGGCGACATCTGATAAATTTTCTTGTCAATAGCCTAGAGGGGACATACGTCTGTTGATGCATCAAGTGAGGTGCATGATGCTCCTATGCTTGCTGATTTGCTACAGAAAAGAATTGATGACATTGGCATAGACAAAATTGTTCAAGTTGTCACCGATAATGGTGCCAATTTCAAGGCAGCGGGAAAGCTTCTAATGGAGAGGAATCCTACACTATTTTGGAGCCCATGTGCTGCACATTGCTTGGACCTAATGCTGGAGGACATCGGGAAACTAGATGCATTCAAGAAGCCCATTGCACATGCAAGACGTGTTACAACTTTCATTTATAGGCATGGCAGAATTTTGAGTGCAATGAGAGAGAAGACCGGAGGGGCTAATCTTGTGAGACCTGCAGCCACAAGATTTGCCACAACATTTCTTACATTGAAGAGTCTGCATAAGCACAGAGATCCTTTGAAGTGTTTGTTTGTAAGTGAAAATTAGACAGGAAACAAATTGACAAAAACCAGTGCAGGTCAGGAAGTGCATGACATTGTGCTCTCTACAGAATTCTGGAATTCAGTGGAAGATTGCCTTAGAGCTTCAGCACCATTGCTTATTGTATTTAGGCCCCTTTTGGTAGAGCTCTCAGCTTCGAATTCTCTGGATTCACTCCTGATTCTTCTGTGAAGTGATTCTTCTATGAATCAAAATCTGTTTTGTAAAATCGTTTGGTAAAAACTGATTCTTGAGTAATGTAAAAGGAACTGTATGTTGGAATAGTCGATAGAACCTCTGAATGCAAGAGTTGTGTTGCATTGGTTGATGCCTTCATTTGTACAGATCCAAAGTAATAATTTGAGTAATAATAATTTGCATTTGTATAATATTATCATAGCAGTTCTTCAATACAGCTAGCAAGGCCACACTGGAGTGGTCCTAAAGGAGAGCAAAATACAAGGTGCAACATTGGACAATGCCCAAAATACAAATCATTCATTACCAAAATATACATAGCACTTATACGATCACCTTGACTGAGAAATTGCGCGAGCTAAATCATCACGGAAACTATTTATGTTCCTACTACTAGGTTCTGTAGTGAATGTATCAGATGCGTTATGTGGGACATGCTTTCTATATCGGGTGGGAATAGTAGACACATAATCTAGATCTCGGTCACATCTTTGAAAACCTTCATCAAGTGCACTATTCTCACAGATGAAGTTGTGAAGACACATGGTAGCTGCCACAATTATTTTTTGCTTATTCATTGGATATGATGGCATCTTGAGAAGAATTCTCCATTTCATCTTGCATACACCATATGTGCGCTCTACAATATTCCGAAGACTTGAGTGCAAGTGGTTAAAAAGCTCTTGCTCACCATTAGGAGAAGGACCGTTCCTCCATTCCGACACATGGTACCTTTGACCTTTATATGGTGCTAAATAGCCATCTCTGTTTGGGTAGCCAGCATCAACAAGGTAATACTTTCCGACAATATGAGAGCAAAGTAGAGTTTGTGAACTTGTATCTATCAAACTAAAAGGTAAGAAAACATATGGGCAGAATATACCTAGTGGAGGATGTGAAAAGATATCTTCATCGACTTCAAGTGTATGATATAACACACTAGTGTCATGCATAGAACCCGGCTGTCCAATAGATGCATATATGAACTGCATATCAAAATCAACAACTTCCATCACGTTTTGGGTAGGTTTACCAGACCTTCCGATATACCAAATGTAGTCTTTCTTTGGTGGGGTTGCATTAATATGGGTGCCGTCAATGGCTCCAATGCAATCTTTGAAGTGTAGACACATCCGTTGGTCATTAGTAATCCTACTATGGACAGTGCGAAAATTTGGATCCTTAAGCTGTATATAGTCCTTGGACATTACGACCATACAATTTAAGACATCACTGAATTTTCTACTAATTATCTCACTAGAATGCTTAAAATCCTTTTGGACAGTAGTGTTGGACCAACAATGACCACAAGTCACAAGAAATAAACCAAAAGATTCCATATAACTCATATGAATGGAAGAAGTCAGCCCATAGTTACTCACCAAAAGATCAAACAATTTGTAAAATAGAGATGGTTCCATCCTAAACATATTGTAGCATTCACCTGGAGTATTCAATGCTTTCATAACCTAAGCCAAACCAGGAAATGTAGTCATTCTTGGCTCATTCTTGTCAATATAGGTTCCATAATAGCAGGTCATAAAAGCAGCAACATGGAGAAGATTCTTTTGATTTTCTATAATCATCTGCATGACTCTCAAATCATCCTCTTCTGAGTCACTTCCATCTGTACCACTCTCAGAAGAAGACATCTGTATGTTACAAACACACAAACACATGAATGAGATGTTCTAAAAAACAGAACAGCACCATATTTTCCACTAAAGCATAGGTTCCTCACAATAACATAAGTTCACAATGAATACACAACAGAAATAATAGTTCACAGTAACTACAACATGACATAAACATAAATTCCATAACAAAGTCATGAAAAGAGGATACAAATAAACATGCCATATGCATGTATCACACACTACTTGGGTACATCATTCCTTGTGACCCATTCATGCTTCATTGTAAGCTACTTGAATCGATCTTCTGGTGTGTCCATTGTCATAAACATCTCCCTCTCAACCCTTTTAGTAAACACTTGAGAAGCTATGAAGTGTTCTTTTGTTCCTGGCACAGCACCACACGCCTTCACCAAAGTCATTACATCTTTGATCGAGCACCTAGAAGTGTCCTCCCTTTTTGCCAAAGATTCACAAGAAGCAGTGCTTCTCTCGCTCATTGACAAAATTTTGCTTAGTTGATCTTGCATCTAATGTCCTCCAGAAGATTTTGGTTTCTTACCCACACCCTTGTTTACCACACGAGCAGTACACTTTCCCTTGTCACTGCAAGGTGTCACTTTCTCACACTCATCACTATCTTCATAAACTTCATAATCCCTATCAGCATCATCATTCTCATTCAGATTTCCAACCTCTGGAGAGTGAGGTGCAGCACTGCTTGAAGGAGCCCAATGATCATCTCCCGTGTTCCGAATGTCTTCAAACATGATGCCCAATTCTTCTTCATTCTGAATGGGTCTCTCTTTAAACTTGGCAATTCCTTTGTACTCCTACATTAATAAAAAATAAATTATATGATATAGAACAGAAATTCCCATTACATCCAGCAGAGAAACATGAAACAAATTTTCATATTACCTTGTTTGCCCGCTTCCACCAAGCATCTGTTGCTTTGTAGGTCTTCTTATCTGTGTCCCATTCTACACCGGTTTCCTTAGCCAATCTTTTCCAATGACCATATTCAGCCCTCAACTTGTCTCATTTGTTCTTGAATTGCAGTTTCGTGTAGGACAACCCTGTCCTTTCTTTGAACTTTTCCATAACATTTTTGTACCCACTCTTGTTCAAATGTGTACCAGAGCGATTGTGTGCCTTCACTTGTTCAGCAAACAATTCATAAACTACCCTAGTGTTTTCGTCATTCCAATTAGCTGAATCACCCATATTGCTGTTTCAAAAATATTATTTCAGAAGTATCTAGACACTGACCAGCAGATCTAACAAAATAGCAACCTTACAACATTGTAATGCAATGTATAAACCTAATCGTATTTTACAACAAAGGAATCAAATATGGTGGCCATTTCCAGAGAGATAATTACCTAGTGCTTGCGGTTGAGCAGAATACTGAAAGAGGCTTCGATTGGAGGTGAGCAGAGAGGGAGGCGAGCAGCAGGCGTCTGGTGGCCGCTGGGGAGGACCGATTCTCCTGCCGCCGGTGCGGCTCGTCGCTCAGGCTGCCCTGGGGGCCACCGGTGCAGCTGCGCCAAGCACTTGACTAGGCGGGCGACCAGAGCTGCTGGAGGCGCTAGTCGTCGGGGCCAAGCGATGGTGGGGCAGAGATGGGCTGAGGCCTGTGCGCCGGCGAGTGGAGGTCGCTCCGGCGGGTGGAGGCCGTGCGCCGGCGGCCGGAAGGCCCAAACCCTAGGAGCGCCCCACAATCGCCATGGACAGAGAGAGGAGAGTTTCGTTTAGGAACGAGTCGAATGAGGAAGGGGTGCGCAGGTGCAGCTGTGTTCGTATTTTATACGATGACATTTGTGGGTAAATAGATAGCAAGTATCGGGGTTGGTCTGAAATTGGTTGGTTGAGAAGCTGTTTTACCGTCGCGGGGGGGGGGGCAGGTTTTTTTCGATTTCCGCTTCCTTCGTAAAAATGTGAATCAATTCGTCCGCTCCAGCCGTGAATCACATTGCAAAATTAGCTCTTTGATAGCGCTCCTCAGATTTTTGGCGTGAATCTGGAGCGGGGTGCGGTGCCAAAGGGGGCCTTAGAGTAGTTGATGGGGATGATAAGCCTGCAATGCCAGAGGTTGCAGCACTCATGAATCATGCAAAGGATAAAATTAAACTCAGTTTTGCTGTCCAAACCAAGCAACCTTTGCTGAAAAAGATATTGCAGATTATTGAGCGTCGTTGGGAGAC
Organism: Zoysia pacifica; assembly: GCA_001602315.1. Lineage (NCBI taxonomy): Eukaryota > Viridiplantae > Streptophyta > Magnoliopsida > Poales > Poaceae > Zoysia > Zoysia pacifica. The sequence goes on along the minus strand of BCLH01000175.1, from coordinate 220,847 downwards.
AAATGGACCATCCATTGTATGGGGCTGCACTGTTTTTAAACCCAGAAAAATTGCATCCCCTCATAAAAGCTGATGATGATGCTACTGTTGGACAGCTAAGGGGTTGCTTTCTTGATGTGCTTGCAAGAATGGTGGAAGATGAGGGACTTCATGATAAAATTGATTCTCAAGCCACAGACTATGAGTGCCTTAGAGGAGAGGCCTTCTCTAATAAGATGGCTATACAAAACCTAGAGACATTGAACCCTCGTAAGTGCTATATTTATTTGTAATTCCAGCATATATATAATTTTTAATATATGCTTCTCTATTGTAGTTTATTGGTGGCGCGCATATGGTGGCCGTGCAATTGAACTACAGAGATTTGCTAGACGCATTGTTGGTCTTTGTGCTTCATCATCTAGCTGTGAGCGAAACTGGAGCACCTTTGAATTTGTGAGTTACTTAGTACAGCTGTGTAGTATAGCATTTTTTGGCTTCAAAAAATTACAGCAACTTATTATTTTCTGATTTTGTAGATTCATAGAAAGAAAAGGAACCGACTGTTGCACAAGAGGCTGAATTCTATTGTGTTTGTCTCTTACAACAATCGTAAGATGAAAACAAGGTTCCAAATAAGGCGAGAGAAAAAAGGAAAGACTTTTGACCTTTTGGTTATTGAGGAGTTTGATTGGGATAATGAGTGGGCTGACTCACTGTATGTACCCCTCAAGGTGGTCGTGGTTGTGACTGTGACCTCACATGGGAACAAGTTAATGAAGCTGTTGGGGTATCACGATCACTTTATGGTCGCAATGTTCCGAGAAGAGCTCATATGAACAACAGCAAGCGCACAAAGAACTCTACCCCAACAATAATTGAAAATGGATTGGATTCCAACGGTGAAGAAGAGGAAGATCCTTATGATGATGCTGATGTGAGTGGCTGCGAGGAACCATCTGATGGCTCTAATGATGTTGGGCAAGACGCGGGAACTGCTAAGATCCCTGAGGAATTCGATGATGGATATTGAGAATTGCAAACTGGATGTTGAGACTTGAGAAAGGACCACGGATGGATTTCAGACTTGCTCTTTTAATATCTGTTAGGACTGCTATTGCTATGGCCTATGTGCTGTATTTTATTTTATTGCTGGACTCTATTGTGTATGCACTATTTTTATTAATGTCATGGACATGGACTTCTATGTGTTGTTATGTAGTATTAATCTAAGCTTGCTGTGTGCTGAAATCTGAAAAAAAAAATTCTTCTAGTTGTCTAACATTTCAATGTTTATGTAGCCTTCTTGGGAAGAGAAAAGATGTCAGATTTTGCACAAGGTACTGTCATTGAGCTCACATTTTCACAATTAATTGGGCTGAAGTTGTATATTTTACAACTATAACTAATATATTACATGTTTACCATTGCAAGGAAAATACATTTACATGGGACAGAAGCAGTCAGGAAAAAGGCAGCTCAAGAATCTGAGAAAAGAAGGTACCTAATTGCGTATATAATTTTGGTGTATTTCTAATTTATATGTGTTGTTTGGCGTCGTCTCGCCGCACGCCGTAAGCGTCTAGACTCGCCACACCTCGTCTTATCACCTTAAAATTAAAAACATAGAGCACGACAGATGATGAAGAAGGATTGTCAACTTTTGGAGACGGTGATCATAGAGGTGTTTGAAAAGTTTGGTTGGAAGTTCACGAATAGAATCACAGCTTAAAATTGTTTCTATTCTATTTAGAAACTTTGTTGTTTTTTTATCTAGTTGATGTAACTTGTGAGCCTAAGAGCTCTTGGCTACTTTGGCTGTGTACGTCGCCGAGTGATGTAAAGGCCGAAGCTTTTTGTTCTATTATTAAAAAAAATTAGTTGGAAAATATTACTATTTCCGACTTCAAAAACCTAACGAGGTTAATTAGAGTGTAAATATGTGCATTTAAAGCTACCGTGCAAACTTATTTAATTAAAAAAAATGTTTTCAAAATTCTCTTCATTTTAGAACCAAATTCCTTTTAGAAACCGCTTTATTTTCAATTAAAAAAAGTTCGAACGACAACCTCATTGTCGCTGGTTTTCACCTCTGAGATTAACAAATATGAGTAGTTCTCCTTTTCTATCTTGTAAAAAATTGCATCATTTCGTAGCAATGAAAGAAGAAGATAGATCCATGGTTGTTGGAATGTAGTAACTCCACTGTAAACAGATCGTCTCACCTAAAATAAATAGAATAATTCCATCTGTACTATCATTTTAGTTACACTTTTTATTTATACCATTACATTGAGTCAATAACATGTAGGATCAGACCTCATATCTCATTTGATTAGTTTGATGGTATAAATAAAAAGTGCATTTAAAATGATGGTATGAATTGATCATCCAAATTTTTCTTCGGACCATAACATTCTCAATTTTTTAAGAAAAAAAAATTACTCCTCCTACATAGATCAAGGTTTAAAAAACCACAGTAAACCGCTTAAAAA